>CAUYSK010071456.1:0-47370 GCA_963575035.1 Avahi laniger | reverse complement strand
ACAGCAACCTCAAACTCCTGGGCTCAAGCGATCCTCCTGCCTCAGCCTCCCAAGTAGCTGGGACTACAGGCATGCGCCACCATGCCCGGCTAGTTTTTTCTATATATTTTTAGTTGTTCAATTAATTTCTTTCTATTTTTTTTAGTAGAGACGGGATCTCCCTCTTGCTCAGGCTGGTCTTGAACTCTTGAGCTCAAACAATCCGCCCGCCTTGGCCTCCCAGAGAGCTAGGATTACAGGCGTGAGCCACCGCGCCCGGTACCCATTTACAATTTTTAAAAACGTTTAATTGATACACAATGACTCTACCTAGTTATCAGGTACACGTGACGCGTTGATACATCTGTACAATGTGTAGTGAGCAAAGCAGGTAACTGGGGTACCCATCACCCCAAACATTTATCATTTCTCTGTGCTGGGAACATTCGAATTCCTCTCTGCTGGCTAGTTTGAAACACGCAATAAAGTGCTGATAGCCGCAGTCGCCCTGCTGCGCTGCAGAGCGCGCGCTCGCTGCTCCGTCTCACTGTGTATTCTCACACCCCCAACCTTCGCCTCCTCCCTGCGGGCCTCGCGGCCGCCGTTGCACCCTGTGTCTCCGTGAGGTCCACGTTTCGGCGCCCACGTGTGAGAGAGCGTGCGGTGTCTCTCTGTGCCCGGCTTACTTCACCAAACGCAGGGTCCTCCAGACGCACCCTCGACGCGCCCAACGGCAGGATGTCACTCTGGCTGAGCAGCGTCCCGCTGGCAGCCGCCCTGCGTTTCCTTGTCCTCTCGTCCGGGCGCGCACGAGGCTGCTTCTGTCCCGGCTGTCGTGAACCGCGCTGAGATAAACACGCGGTGCGGTTCGCTCGCCATCACGCTGGTTTCGCTGTTTTTGGATGGACGCGAGTAGCAGGTTTACCGAACGACACGGTAGTTCTACTTTTACTTTTCTGAGGGGCCTCCACACTGTTTTCCATAATGGGTGTGCTAGCTGGCCTTCCCACCCACAGTTCGTGAGGTTCCCGTTTCTCCACGTCCATGCCAGCATTTTTGTTTTGTTTTGTTTTTGTCTTTTTGAAAATAGCCATTTTGACTGGGGTGAGATGGTATCTCCTTGTGGTTTTGATTTGCATTTCCCTGATAATCGAGCATGTTTGCATTTCCCTGTCAGTCATTTGTATGTCTTCCTCTGAGAAATGTCTATCCAGGCCCTTTGCCCATTTTTAAATTGGGTTATTTGTTTTCTTTCTCTTGAATTGTTTGAGTTTTAGATATTAACCTCTGTCAGATATATGGCATGTAATATCTTCTCTCACTCTGTAGGTTTTTAAAGCTAGCCATTTAAATTGAATGTTTAGTTATATGAAAAACATATTTCATTTTTTTTGTTTTTTTTCTTACTTTCCTTTATGAACACTTTTCTTATTTTATTTTGTAAAGACTCCTTAGACATTGGTGCCAGTCTATAAACTACAATCTGGGAAACACTGGCAGAGAAGGCAGGAGCTGCAGCTTTGTGACCAGCCAAGAGATCCACACCTGAATTTAGTCCCTGGCACTATTAATGTTAGACCTTGGTCAAGTGGCTTTCATATTGGTCAGCTGCAAAATGGGAATTTTAAAGGAATTTGTAAAGATTAAAATACATACCTCATATTAAAAATTACACAGTGCCTTATAGGTGATACCAAGCTGACAGCTATTGTTGTGGCAGTATACCTAAAGTACCGTTAGATGACTCATGCTTTGGATCCTATGCCCTCTCTGTCAAGAACTGTGAGGGATCTGAAAGTTTACCCTACTTCCAAGCTAACAAATTAGTCTGCCACACTTTCACAGATGTTGGCAGAGACATGAACTCTTGGATCAGACACAAAGGACAGTTTAGTACCCACAGCAAGAGCAGTAGACAGTGTAATGGAATTTGTGCCACTTCCTTAGACCTAATTCCCACAGCAATGTTACTAAGGCCAGGAGACTCTTGAAAAACACAGTAGGCTACATTCAAAGAGGAACTCCGAGTTTAGGGAACCATATCTTTTATTTATATTGGGAAGTAAGCCTGTCTGACATTTGCCATGATGTGAGATATTATCCTTACTACATTGGGGAGTAAACAAACTTGCCCTTTACCAAAAGAGGAGACATTATGTCTTTCAGGGCTGTTGCCTACACAAACATCCTGGAAAAGATACTCCAGAACAAAGACAGTCAGTGTGTCTGCTCCCAAGATGTGCAGGACACTAGCAGTTCATGGAGAACGACCCCCCCAACACTCCCTTCTTTTTAGAAACCATACTCAATTGATTGTCCCTCCTTCTCTTCTGTACACTTGAATTCCCCCCTCTTAACAAGATATTATTAAAAAATATTTAGAAATTCTTAATATTTCCCTTCTCAAAAAGAAAAAGGCAAACTCACCAACTTCTCCCTACTTTCTATCTTCTTCTTGTCACTACTGTAGTCTTCTTCACACCCCAATTTCTTAAGTGATTTGTATGCTTGATTCCCCAATTATTCACAATCAGTTTGCTCTTTTTTAATTATGTAATGTAACATAAATACTGAAGAAGTACATAAATCACATACATATAGTTTAATAAGCACCTGTGTAACCTCTACACAGGTCAAGAGACAGAACAACATTGGTACTTCTGTGATTCAGTAATTCCAGTCCTAGATATGTAACCTAGAATAGGTAAACCTGGAAACACACAAGAATGTTTAGAGCAACATTACTTAATCTTATAGAAGTGAAATAACCATCTTCAGAAGAACAGCTGTATGCATTATACCGCTTAAGAGTCCTCCCCTTCAAAACTCATTTCTCTCTATCAGTATCCAATATCCTTACTTAAACTATAATAATATTGTTAGTATTCTCTAAATACTACCAATATATTTTAGCATTTTTTGCTTTTCAAATTTTATGAAAATAGAAACATACTTTGTATTCTTTTGTGTCTGCTTCTTTCACTCAACATAATGTTTATGAGATCTATATATTTGGGTCTAGCTTAAGCTTACTACTATAGTTTTTTTCATTCTGCATAGTATTTTGTTGTATACATCTTCTACAATTTATTTATACATTATTTTAGATGATTGTTTATATTTCTGTAATATTAAGCAATGTTTCTATTCTTATAAATATGTCTTATTCTTATAAACATTCTTATAAACATATTTATAAACATAAATATGTCTTACTCTCATAAACATTATTATAAATATGCCTACTATATATGCTCTAGGTTATATACCTATAAGTGGAATTAATGTATTGCAGGGTCTATGTATCTTTAATGATAATTATAGGGATCATGCCAACTGTTTTCCAAAGTGGTTGTTTCAATCCTCACACCTGTTAGCAGAGTCTTAGGATTTCTCTCTTATCACATTTTATTTTATTAAAATATAAACATTTACATAAAACAAACACTTAATTGTCCTTGTTACATGCCAGATAATATCTAAGAATACTGATTTAAAATTTATAATATAATTAAGATTAGATACTATTGTTATTCCCACTTTCCAGATAAAGAAATTGAGACACAGAGGTGAAGTGACTTGCCCCAGGCCTTACAGTGGCAGAGCGTTCAGCCCAGGAGATTAGATTCCTAACCATTCTGCTCTGATTCCCTTCTCCTCCACCCTCACATTTGCTATGTTCATACTTTTTAGTTTTTGCCCATGCAGTAGGTCTTCAATGGTATCTAATGGTGATTTCGATTTGCATTTTTCTCAATATAGATGCTTATACATTGTTTGTGGGAATGTAAACTAGTAAAACCTCTATGGAAAACAGTATGGAGATTTCTCAAAGAAGTAAAAACAGACCTACTATTTGATCTAGCAATCCCACTGCTTTGTATATGGCCAAAGGGAAAGAAGTCATTTTATAAAGAAGACCCAAATGTTTATTGCAACACAATTCACAATTGCAAAGATATGAAATCAATCCAAGTACTCATCAACTGAGGAGTGGATAAAGAAAATATGGTGTATATGTAAACCATGGAGTACTACTCAGCCATAAAAAGGAATAAAATAATGTCTTTTGCAGCAACTTAGATGGACCTGGAGACCATTATCCTAAGCAAAGTATCTCAGGAATGGAAAAACATACGCTACATGTACCCTCCAATAATTGAGTGCTAAATTACGGGCACACCCGAGAACAAAGAGATACAAAGGACACTGGAATCCAAGAAAGGGAAGTTGGGAAGGGATGAGCGGTAAAAACTTACTTATTGGGTGCAATGAACACTGCTCTCATGACAGATACACTAAAAGCCCTGACTTAAGTGTTATACAAGGTATCCATATAACAAAAACATTTGTACCCCTTAATATTATGAAATTAAAAAAAGGAGAGATTTCTTCATTTTCATTAAAAACAGAACAAAAGAAATAGTGCTTTGATTGTATCATGAGAAATTTCAATTGAAAAAAGTCTTCTTTAGAATTTGTTTTTCAAAATTCTGGAATAGTTAACTAAGGCGTGTCGTGGCATCTTGTTAGTTGTTTATATTAACTCAAGGCAGTTTCGTCTCTCAGGCTCTGAATTCATATATAGCTGAGCTTGAAATCCTGCTACCAGACTTACTAGCTGCACAACCCTTGGGAAAGTTACACTCTCCATGCCTTAGTTCCATCTTTCATGCAATTATGAAACAAATTTTATCAAATAATACCAGGAAGGTCCTGCACAAGGTACTGGGGATACAGCAGTGAACAAAACGAAGTGTGCCAAATGGGATTGCACACCTGCCTTATCAAGTTATGTGAAAGGATTACATGGGAAATGTATGTGAAGTGATTGGCAGAGTACCTGGTTATTATTATTAAAATTAGGTAAAGTATTGTTTCAAAGGGCTAGTTAAAATTAGATTGAAGTTCAAAATCAATGGAAATTTTTTTAATGAACTGACAAGATGATTATAAATTTTGTCTTTCAAATAGAACTTAAAACAAAAAACAAAGTATAGACAACCCCTTAAAACAAAGAAATAAGAACACCAAAAGCGCAAAACTCATGATATATATCTGGGGACACCAAGAAGTTCAAATGTCTCAGAACCACGCTGGAGACCATCCCTAGTGTGTTCAGTACAGGAAATAATGAATCACTGCTCTGCTCAATCTCTTTCATTTCTTAGAAAAGAGAGTGTCAAATAAAATCCATTTGTATGCACTATACATCCCCAAAGCATTAGTACAGAAATGTGAAGTTGAATGACTGATTTAATAGTGTGCCTACCTTATTAAAATGTAGAAAATTCTCCTTAAATAGAATGTTCTTGGAATAGAGTGAAAAGTGAAAGCAGAAAAGTGCTCAGAAACATCTGTGTCATCCCTTATGATGTGGCCAACATGCTTATAGCTGAATAGAACTTTCGAGTACAAATCTGTTTTATTAAATAAAAAGCCAACAAATGTCTATGGAGATTTTTATTACTCATCATATCTAGGAACATGGGAAACATAAACCATTTATGGATATGGTAACCTAAACTTTCAAGAAAAATCTTTGCATGATCTACTAATACAATAAACATTTGAATTTTTTTCAGATTATTACAGCTCCTGACATTCAGTAAATTCTTGACAATGTTATTTTCTCCTCCCTCCCTCACTGTCTTTGCACACCCTCCCTGGGGTAGCCTCACCTGTGCAATAAAAGAGGCCAAGAAGGACAAAGGTGAATAAACACTCCACTTAAATTTCACTCTTTCTCAAAGACTCCTGTGCCAGTATGTTGTGCAGCAAAAAGGACCCACTGGCATCATACCTACTCTCCCTTTTGGTTCCTTAAGGGCCTGCTTGTGCACAGTCAACAGGATTGATCCTCTAGATAATCTAATTTAGTTGTTAAGTTTTCAAAAATCTCTAGTCTTAACACTTTTTAAACTCACGTTTTAGCTGATCGGGATACTAAAGAGAAGATGGCTGTCTATCAGCCAGGAAGAGAGGCTTCCACAGAAACCAGTTCTGGCACCTTGATCTTGGACTTGCAGCTTCCAGCACAGTGAGAAAACGAATGTGTTGTTTAAGCTACCCAGCCTGTGGTATGTTGTTATGGCAGCCAGAGGAGACTAATTTGTAAATCATATTTCTTCTTAGGACTGTCTGTTTTAAAACTGCTTATGTTAGTCATTGAAATTAGAAATTAATTTTTCCAAAGATTATCTACATCAGTGGCAAATTTTGCTGAGTTCGGCTGACTGGAATGGAAACTTAGAAAAGACGATAAAGGAGAGAGAATGACATAGCACTTGTGTGAAATTATATTTAGACCAGCTTTTCCTTCCGTAAAATAATACTTAAAAACGAGAAACAAACAACTGACCATATCTGCTAAAATAGAATTACCTACATATTGTTGAGAGCCCGGCGGCTATACCACCCTCTTTCTTCCCACACTGAAGACCATCCCTAGTGTGTTCAGTACAGGAAGAAATGAATCACTGCTCTGGTCAATCTCTTTCATTTCTTAGAAAAGAGAGTGTCACTGATAAAATGAAACAAAATCCATTTGTATTATAATCCCTTGTAAAATTCACATTTGTATGCATTGGGCTTTGAGCTTTGTGGGGTCAATATCTTCTAAGCATTCCTCCTTCATAAACTGTAATCCTCCCTCCCTTCTTCAACAAGTCGGCTTCTGTTTTCTTTCTATTCTTCACACTTGGTCTCTTGATACCTTATTTTTTTCCGTTTGTATAAACAAATGAGAATAAAAAAAGAGATAAAGGATATTATAGTTTTTAAAAGATGTAGATTATTGCCATCATTTTTTTCAACTACTCTAAAAGTTAATAAGATAAACTAAGGACATAATGTACTTTATGATTATGTATTTACTTAATGAAACAACAAATATTAATCAAAAATCTGCTTTGGGTAAGAAGCAACAATATGTGCTGAATTTAAACTGTAGGAATTTTCTTATTATTTGGATTTTAACATTACATCCATTGGGTCACTAGGAAATAGGACTTCAGTGAGAAATGCAGAACTATGACGGTGAGTAGCACACACAAATGCACATACACATACTATTTTCTTTAAACAAAACATAAATAAATGGAAACATGTTGACCCTAGGGCTATAAATAAACACCTGGCCTCTTCATGGCTTATTGATACTTAAAGTGGAAAAAAAGAAAAGACAAAATAAATTGCTTTTTGCCTTGGGCTTTCTTTTTTCATTTCCCATAACAATCACCTCTGTCACCAAATCCAACCAACCCTTTTTGATAAGAGTCACAGCAGAGAGAGAGAGAGAGAGTGGAACAAAGTCATATGTTTGGAACTGAACCAGTTAAAAGTTATAGAAAAAAATTACAGCTTCACATAAAATGGTAGATTAGCTTCTCACCTCATTTGATCTCCAGTGAAAATTTTGAAAACTATATCCAGATACAGTTGCAACTACTAATTTTCAATATTTATTTAGTAATGAAGATAGGCTTGCAGAGATTCCATTCTAAGAATCTTGAATAGCATAGCTGAAAAAAGGAAGATAGAGCTTTATCCATCTATCCGGGCACAGAAAGACAAAAACTGTAATCTCACTCAGGCAGAATCTAAAAATATTGATCTCATAGAACAAGAGGGTAGAACATTGGTAACCAGGGGCTGGGGTGGTTGTAGAGTTGAAGAGATGTTGATCAACAGGTACAAAATTTTAGTTAGATAGGAGAAATATTTCCTAGAGATTTATTATACAACATGGTGACTATAGTTAATAATAATGCATTGTATTCTTGTAAAATGTTATTATAAGACTGGATATTAAGTGTTCTCACCACAAAATAACTATATGAGTTAATGCATATGTTAATTAGCTAGATTTAGTTATTCCATAATGTATACATACTTCAAAACATCATGTATATGATAAAAGCATACAATTTTATTTGTCAATTTAAAAAATAAAAAGAGGAAGACAGAGCTTTTAGCAAAGATTTGGAAATGATTTCAAGAGTAGATTTGGAAATGATTATCTAACATTTATTAGACAGTGATTATCTAACTGGCATATACTGTGCCAGTCAGTGCTTTCGTTCTAGTTATGGCTGCTAATAATATCTATAAACATGTAAATTCAGATTACATTATCACAAATCCCGAGAGCATTCACTGGTCTCCTGCAAAGCCCTCAAATCCGGCACTGACGGCAAAGCGTCATCCTGCAGTTTCCATCTCTTCTCCACTGTTCAGTCCTCACCCCACACCACACAGCTGTGCGTCAGCAGTCAGGGCAGATTTAAGAGACGCTTCTATTTTTTTTGTGCTGACCACTTTCAGTGTTGTGTGGTTACAGAGATTAGGCATCAAGAGACTTGGATTATGGTTTGTTATATCTGGTATGAAACTTGGAATTTATTTAGGTGAACACTCATTTTAAA
Organism: Avahi laniger; assembly: GCA_963575035.1. Taxonomy (NCBI): domain Eukaryota; kingdom Metazoa; phylum Chordata; class Mammalia; order Primates; family Indriidae; genus Avahi; species Avahi laniger. Next base: position 38,965 of record CAUYSK010071456.1, on the reverse strand, counting down.
GCAGATGAAAAGAAGGCGAGAGAAGTGAGGTGACTTATCTAGGCATGCCCATCTGGGAAGCCTCTACCCAGAAGCTTCTCACTCCACTAGAGAGCTTCCCTTTCCTCACCTCTTTTGGTGACTGTCTACCTGTCACAGAGTTGAAGGTTCAGTTTCCTCATCTGTGAAATGAAAATTATGAGATAGTTATTCTGCAACATCGTTGTAAGTAGAAAATACTCATGAATGTCCATGAGTAGGACAATGCACATATATTCAATATATTGGTTTCATCGTCATGTGGGGGGGATCAGCCATGTTCAGTGCAGCCGCAGAGAGCCTGTGTCAGAGCAGGCAGTTCCAGGACATCTCACATGTTCATGTTGGGAACAATTTTTGCTACTCAATATGATTGGTTGAAACAGAATTGAGTTTATTTTTTACAGCATGGGTATGAATTGTCATATTTTACAGGTCTTTGCTCTGAATTTTTTTTTATTTTTTATTTCAGCATATTATGGGGGTACAGATGTGCTCTGAATTTTTTTAAAGCATGGCGTCATATGAGTGTGACTAAAGTATTTATCTGAGTAACATTAACATGGTATTGGTGGCTTCTCTGAGATTATTAGTTCTATCTTTGGCAGCATACGGGACGTGAAAGGGTGGAGCACTGGTGTTTGTTTTGGACTACGTTGTGTAATTGCTCTAATATACTCCATTTCTTTTCATGTAAAGTGTGGATAGCAGAAAGATAATTTCAATTTTTTTTATTTCAGCATATTACGGGGGTACAGATGTTTAGGTTACGTATAGTGACTTTGCCCCACCCAAGTCAGAGTTTCGAGCATGTCCATCCCCCAGATGGTGTGCACCACACCCATTAGGTCTGTATATACCCATCCCCTCCTCCTCCTCCCGTCTGCCCAACACCTGATGAATGTTATTCCTTAAATAACACTTAAATACACTTAAATATGTGCACTTAAGTGTTTATCAGTTAAAACCAATTTGATGGTGAGTACATGCGGTGGTTGTTTTCCCACTCTTGTGATACTTCACTCAGTAGAATGGGCTCCAGCTCTATACAGGATAATACAAGAGGTGCAAGATTACCATTTTTTTTTTGTGACTGAATAGTATTCCATGGTATACATATACCACATTTTATTAATCGACTCATGTATTGATGGGCACTTGGGTTGTCTCCACATCTTTGCCATTGTGAATTGTGCTGCTATAAACATTCTAGTGCAGATGCACACCGCTTCTATTCAACTTAGTGCTGGAAGTCCTAGCCAGAGCAATCAGACAAGATAAAGAAATCAAGGGCATCCAATGGGGGCAGGAGAGGTCAAACTATCGCTCTTTGCTGACGATATGGTCTTATATCTAGAAAACCCCAAAGATTCTGCTATGAGATTATTGGAATTGATAAACAAATTCAGGAAAGTCTCAGGTTACAAAATCAATGTACAGAAATCAGTAGCATTCCTATATGCCAACAACAATCAAACTGAGAACCAAATCAAGAACTCAATACACTTCACAATAGCAACAAAGAAAATAAAATACCTAGGAATATATTTTACTGAGGAGATAAAAGACCTCTACAGGGAGAACTACAAGACACTGAGGAAATTAATTTTAATAAATTAAAAATTTATTAAATTTAAATCCCTATTAAAATACCAACATCATTTTTTGCAGATCTAGAAAAAATAATTCTACACTCTGTATGGAACCAGAGAAGACCTGGTATAGCAATAGCAATCTTAAGTGAAAACAGAATGATAATTTTTAAATTTCTTTCTAAGATACAGAAATATCTTGTTATGATAAATCATAAACAAAATAAATGTTTGTGGAGTTGTATGGCATTTTTTGTGAAAAAAGATTGTCTTTAAATTAAAGGTACTACAATTCTAAGTGAAAGAGTGGAAAGCCTTAAATTAGTGGCAGTGAGTCTTCTCTAACAATAAAATGTACTTGCTGAAAATTTATAGTAGCCATAGAATAAAAATAATTATTAAATCAAAATTGACTTAGTACGTTCAGAGACACTAGAATAAGACCTATTAACAGCCCAGCTGAATTTAATTAAATATCATGAGTAATAAAAGAGAGGTCCAGGGGTGAATGCTGAGAACACTTGTGAATTATTCTGAATTGGAATATTTGACTCTCTGTGAGGGAAGAGCTGGGCCCCAGCTGTACAGCTGTATATGTGCTGAGTTGATTAAATAAGTTAAATTTCCATCAATATGAAGTTGTAAATGTTTCCCTGCAATTTTTTCTCCCAGAATATCTGAGACAGGCTGACACTGCCTGGAGGACAGAATAAACACTTGCCTCCTAGGCAACCCCTCTCCCCACCAGAAGGTGAGTCCACTGACGTTGACATTTCAGCTTCAGTCTGGCTCTGTGATACCCAGCACATGGAAGGCAGAGAGGCAGAGCAGAGACACATTTGGTGTTGGGTACACTTGAGGTTTCAGATTCTGACTCTGGCTACTTACTAGTTGTGTGAACTTGAGCAAGTCACTTAACCCGTCTGAACCTATTAAATGAGTTTAATAAATGGCCATTTTCTCTTTAATTATTGCCTCTGTCCAATCTTAATCATTGTCTCTTCAAATGTTCCCTCTCCTTCTGGAACTCTTAAAGATAAATGCTATACATTCTCATTCTATTCCTTATGTCTTTGTATTAATATTAGTTTTCTATTGCTGTGTCACAAATTACTCCATACTTAGTGGCTTAAACAACAATATTTGGTGTCTCACGGTTTCTGTGGGTCAGAAATCTGTGTGTGGTTTAGCTGGGTTCTCTGGTGCAATAAACTAAAGAATGTACTTCTGGGTCTCTTGTAAGTCTACAGTCATCTCAAGGCTCAATGGGACAGGGCTGCTTCTTGGCTCACTCACATGCTTGGTGGGTTCCTTGCAAGCTTGGATAGAAGCCTCAGAACATTATGAGCAACAGATGGAGAGCTCCCTTGGCTCCTTGCTGAGTGCACCTCTCCATGGGGCATCTGACAACATGGCACTTTGTTTCCCCAGTGGGAGCAAGTGAAAAGGTGAGAGAGAATACCAGCAAGAGGGTCTCAGCAAAGATGAAAGGCACAGTCTTTTGTAATCTAATCACAGAACTTACATCTCATCACTTTTGCCTTATTTTATTGTTAGAAACAAGTCACAATGTCCAGTCCACAACCTAGGGAAAGGGATCCCACAAGGTTTAAATACCAGGAGGCAGGAATCACCAGCCAATCACACCAATCTTTTACTTGCCACTTCTTTATTTCTTTGACTTTATTCTAGCTGCTTGCCTCAGATCTATTATCCATGTCATTGCTTCTCTATTAAATTATTTCTAATCTTCTGTTTAAAATGCCCATTAATTTTTAAAATCACCTTTCCTGGTATACAATATACTTAAAATAAATTACACACCATTTGAGCATATATTTCCCTGAATTTTAAAATCTTGTATACTCTGTAACTGCTGCTACAACCAAGATATAGAATATTCCGTCACCCTCAGAAAATTCCTTTATACTCTTCTTACTCAGTCCCCTCTAACTCTTAACCATAGGCAACCCATGATTTGCATACTATCACTACTATAGATTATACCTCTTTTCTGGAATATATTTGTCTACTGAACCATTTTTAAAAGATTTATTTTTTGATATATATTAGATGTACATATTTTGGGGGTATGTGATAATTTGTTACATTTATATAATCAAATAAGTATATTTGGGCTATTCATCACCTTAAATATTTAAGATGCCCATCAATTTCAAAATTCAATGACTTTTGAGGCAATGGCCATATTCCAACACAGGAATATGGTGATGGTTGTGCAACTCTACACATTTACTAAAAATTATTGAAGTGTGCCTTTACAATGGTTGAATTTTTTGGTATATAAATTATATCTCAATGAAGCCATTAAAATCCTTATAAACATTTAGTGACTATATTTCCTTTTAGAATTTGATTCTATTTGAAATCTTCATACCTATCTATTCTTTTATTATTGAAATCTTTCATACTTACCTATTCTTTAATTACAATGTTTTTTCTTTTTTAAACCTCTACACATTTTTAATAAACTTATTTGATTACTTTCTTCCTACTATTTTTTTTGTCCTGTTTCTTAGAGTGATAATCCCACTGATAGCTGATTTGTAGACTCTCCATTCTTGTGATTTGCTTCATTACAAAATGTATAAATTTTTGCCATCAGTTCTTTCCTAGCAGTTGTTTTAGCTGTGGGTGTACCTTGTGTCTCAGATTGTCAATGTGTCCTACAGAAAGGTTGATATTTCTGGGTCAAATTTGTTTCCTAATTCTCAACCATGCAGGTAGTGTATGTCCAGATGTCTCGGGAGTGGCCATTTGTCTTTCTCTCATATCTCTCTGGGAATAGAAAACTTCTTTATTGCTTCTCATCCAGGTATACAGCTTTTTTACTTCCCTTATAACAGAGAGGGCAGCCCTTTGAGGCCCTCCCTGCCTGAGACTCTGTCTCCAGGCATGCATGGGTATTAAAATTCCAGGATCCAATCCCAGGGACAATATGTGAGTCTGAGCCCCCAAACTCCCAACACAATATTAATTTCTACTTCCCATTATATATTTGAGTTCAATCTTCTTTTTGGCACTATGGGATTTTCCTCCTTTCTTTCTTTTGAGCTCAGCTGTGTATTAAAAATATTTTTGGTTACTTTTTATCCACCATTTCTATTTATTTTTAATGGGCGAAATGCCTTAGTTATTGAACTCCCTTTCCAAATCATATGGTCCCTTTTCTGTTCTTATTTTGCTTGATTATTTTAAACATTGAATATGTCATCTTCTAATTACAACAACTCTTTATACCTTGGCTTTTGTGACATTACTCATCTTTTCTCCTACTTACAGAAAGTAGTATGATTTGTTGGAAAAGCATGAACTTTGTCATTAGATAGATCTAAATTTGTATGCTGAATCTTTTACTTATCTAGCATGTGATCTTCTTTAAGTTAGTGATTTTACTTAAAGATCATTATCTAAAAAGTGAGAAAAATACATGTTTTTAAAAGTCATAATGAAGAATAAACAAAGCCATGTGTTTTGACACATTTGACACAACAGAGTACCCGACAAAATGCTTAATATTAGTAGTAGTAGCAGATATTTGTGATGCCCTTGATTTCTGCTTGGAAGTGATAATTCTTTACATTCCTAATTTTTGTAGATTCTCTAGAATGGGTCAATTTATGGAATTTATGAGGGAAGGTGACAGGCTTCTGTCCCATTATTTGTGACCAACCTCTGCCAGCATACCATTGACCAATCCCAAGGAAGGATTTGTTTTATCCTTGTAGTTGCTTTCCTAAAGACAAGAATTATGGACAAAAACAGTGACATCCAGTTGAAAATCTCTTAGGTCATTTGAGGCAAGTTCAATTACCACTTTTCTGTCACCAGTAACAAATCCCTTCCCTCACCGGGACATAGGTGAGTAGATTTTCCTTCAATCTACAATAGAAACAGACTAAGTCGAGGCTTTATACAAAGAAACAGGTTTTGCCCAAGAGGACTTTACTTTCTTGCTTAGTAGAATCTATCATCTAGGAGAAGAGCACATGGATGTTGGTGTTGTAGTGTTTCAATACCATAAATATCATTCACAAGAAAGAAAAAGACTCAAGGATCCTTTTCATTCTCATCCTGGAATCATCCTCTCCACTCCCATGATTCCAAATGTCACTTCAAAACTGTCTACTGCAGTAGACCTACCATTCAATCCAGCAATTCCACTACTGGGTATTTACCCAAAGGAAAAGATGTGACTTTATGAAAAAAAGACACCTGCACATGAATGTTTATTGCAGCACAATTCACAATCACAAAGATGTGGAATCAACCAAAGTGCCCATTAATTCATGAGTGGATTGATAAAATGTGATATATGTATACCATGGAGTACTACTCAGCCATAAAAACGATGAATTAATACCTTTTGCAACAATCTGGATGGAATTGGAGACCATCCTCCTAAGTGAAATATGGTAAGAATGGAAAAAAAAAAACACCACATGTACTCACTATAAAATTGGTACTAATAGTTGAGCACACAAGTGCACAGAGGGAAGTAAAACTCAATGGAACTAGGAGGGAAGGAGGAGGAGGAGAGGGGAACAAACCCATCTAATGGGTACTATGAACACTATTTGGGTGATGGGCACACCTATATCCAGGACTCAAGCATTACAACCTTTCAACATTCCGAACCTTTCTATAAGGTTCGGAAAGTAGACAGCCTGTATTTAGTGACAAATAATTCTTTTAAATATTTCAAAAAGGAAGTAACCTATTTGACCCCATATGTACTACCAAAGTCAAGAGTAAAACAATAACTTTTGAGTCATTGTTTTAAAACCGGGAATTTAACATGTATTCATTTCCCTTACCATATACCTACCTATTATTATCATTTCCTATTCTTTTGTTACTCTGTGATTACGAATTTCCAACAACATCAAGTTTTAATTACAGGAACATTTTGAGTTTTCACTTTACTTTTGAAAATTTTTGAAGCACACTCTTAAAAAATCTTTAACTGAATATTTATAACAAGTTTCATTGCTCAATACTAAGCAATTCACATGCACTTCCTCATTTAAGATATCTTGAGGATGATTAAACTTCCAGTTGGGTGGAGTATGTCTCTGATTTTTTGTTTTGCTTTGTTTCTTTCATTTATGAGAGGGGCATGGATGTTATATTTTTGCAGCTTTGGCATATGTAAGAATGTTTTCTGTTACTATCACGCAGGAATGATCTCTGTAGACATGTTCAATTCTGTAATCGAATGTAATATTCAAAGAGTAGCATATTCTTTATATTTGTAATCCAAAATATTTTACTAATTTTTCCTGAAACACTACCAATTCTGGCCTTTTCTGCTTAGAAAAGTATTTTTCTTTTATATCTTTGATTATAGCTTCTCTTTTACTTGCTTTGTGTTTTTTTTTTTTTGAACATCTTATCATTAGTATATTGGATCTTTTCTTTCTATTCTTCATATCTACTATTACACTTATTATTTTTATCACTTCACCATTTTTTTTTTTTTGAAGAAATCTTGTTGTTTCTGACATCACTAACTTGACTTGACTTGTTTGGCATCAATACTGTTCTACTTAGATTCCAGTAAAGATTTTTATCTTTTTATTACAATTTTTAAAATGTCTTCAAAATGTTTTTTTTTTTAATCACATCCTGCTCTTACTTTACTTTTTTTTTTCTTTATTCTTTTCTTATACTTTTTTATTACCACATGCTACAGGAGAAACTTACCTTACTCTTTACAGTTTTTTCATTCTGGTTTGAAGTGAGATCTATCTAGGCCTAGGATTTGCAGACACATTGCTAGCAAAGATTGCCCATGGCCATCTGCACTGTCACTTGTGTACTGGTACAAACATCCCCTCAACTGTGCACAGCCGTAGCTCCATTTTTGATACTTCAGAAACATTGATCTGGCATTGAAATGGGAAATCCTGCTCTTACTTCTCAGTTCTTTACCATGAGAGAGATAGCATATAATATATCCTAAGGCAGCCTTCAGTTGTTTAATCAGGTGCAGTCCATGACAAATGATACTTCCCACAAGCTCCATTTCCAGGGCCCTTCCTGTATCTGCTTCTATTTATATAGCCTTGCCTGAAAGGCCATTTTCCCTGAATAAGAATGTCCCTCTCCACATCTCTCTACCACTGGCCTTGTTATACAAGAGGCACTATGTTAGATGAAGACCCTTGAGAAGGGAGAAACAAGATTTCGGCCATCTCAAAAACAGTAAAGGGGTGGCTGCTCGGTTTTTTGATTAATGGAATATCTGGTGTCTAAAAAACAAGCAGTAAAAATGAATCAAAGCCTCCTTCTCTCCATTTTATTTCCAGCTTTGTCATTCTAGTTCAGCAGGTAGATTGCATGCAGGCCACTGGTGATGCTTCTTCATCCGTTTGCTGCAAGATTAAAGTTGGTGGAAAGTCTTGCCAGTGTTTGGTGTATGCATTTGATTCCTGTCCTTATTTTTTAAGCTATTGTTAATCATTGCCTTTCTGTATGATTCTGCCTATAATTTATTTGCAATTTGGGAGAGAGTCTACTATCATGATCTCAGCCCAGAAGTCAAGGTCTTCTAAATGCAGGTGTAATTAACAGACTAATGAATGTCGTAGTCATTTTATTATTTACATGAAAACAATTAACAAATCCAAATTGAAGCAGTGTTATTGAGTGGAAAGAACACCGATGTCAGAAAACTTAGAGTCACACCTCCATTTATTATAATAATTATGTGACCTTAGGTGAGTCACTTAACCTTTTTGAATATGTTTATTTATTCATAAAGCAATAATAATCATGCTTATTTTAAATATTTTACAGAGACATTATGAGGGATAAATGGGTTAATACCTGTAAAAACTCTTTGCAGTCATTAAGGCTCCATCCCCAGTTACTGCTATCATGCCCATGACCTTGGCTTCATTAGAGCCTCATTGAAATGTGAGCTAACTGAGCTCATGGGTCACAGAAGTGATTCATTAATATTTATTTACCGTTTTTAGCCATTATTGAATATAATTTTAAACATAAAAAGTAAATGGGAATTGCAAGTGCTCTCTCTAGCTCTTGCCATTAAAGAAAAAGGAAAAAAACCTTTATTCTTTTTTTTTTGGCCAAGTTGTTAAATTTACATGAATTTTATCTACCACCTCATAGAGTATTATAGTTTATTTCATATTTCTTCTTTATATCCATAAGAACATGCAGATTTTCAGATTTTAATTGTACTACCTTTAAGCAGCAAAAAAGATGGAACACCAAATAAACCAAGGAGTCACAAATACACTTTTGCTTTATTAAATTTGATTAGAACACAAGAATAGACAACTAAAATTGGAAAGTATTATGTAGAGAAAAAAGCAATGAAAAATAGGTCTTTAATTGACTTTAAGGCTTACATGCAAAGGTTTTTAAATAGAGTTATAATTTACAGTCTAATAAATGCCATAGACATCTTGCTATTTACCATGAGAATTAGCAAACATACAAAGACAGACTACTTTGGAATATGGCAATTCTAAGGACATGGAAATAAAACGCACATAAATTATATATTTTGTTTTTAATTGGTATATAATGTATTCCTATAGGAAATGAGATAATGAAAAATTCTAGGATTTTACCCTTAGTTTCAAGTGAGAGTGAATGAAATGGCATACCTTCGTGGTATAGCAAACAACATTTTCAAGAAGTAAAATCTTTTATTAGAATATGCCAAAACCTTCTCTCTATTTCTTTAGCCCTCAGCTCTTGAAAGAAGTCTCTAAACCTGTCTTCACTTATTATGTGAATATGATCTTTCCATTCCTCTTGCAGATGAAAAAAATGAGATAAAGAGAAATGAAGGAATATAAATATCCTTATCATTTTATATTTTTTGTTATTTTTTTCCATGTCCTTTCTTTCTCATTAACTAGTTGTACCTTAAGGAAAAGACCATGTCTTATCCATCCTAGAAAACCATAGCCTTGGATAGAAAATAGTTGCTCGGCGAATACCATCACAGACTTACATCCCTCTGGTGTTAATATATGCACGGAAGGAAATGGTCCAAAGCAGGTCTGTGATCTTTCCTCTAGCCTCTTGATTCCTTGAAACGTTAACTTAGGAAATTTATAGGAGTATATTACAAGTCTGAAGTTTCTCAAGACTACCCTCATGTGCAAGAATTCACTAGAAGGACTCATAGGTCCTACAAAAGCTGTTATACTTACGGTTGTAATTTATTATAGCTAAGTCAGCAAAGATAGGGGACATGTAGGGGAGGTTCTAGAAGAGTTCCAGGTATGAGCTTCCACTTGTCCTCTTCCAGTGGAATCTTGTGGACAGTGCTTATTTCTACCAGCAATAATGTGTGAGAATCTTTGATAGGTATTTCCAATCAGGGAAACTCACCTGAGTGTTTTTTCAGAGATTTTATTGGAAATTAGCCACATAGAAATTGTTGACCACCTATAAGGCTGGCCTTAGTCTCCAGCCCCAGCAGAAGTTGATCTGATATCACATGGTCCAAGGCCCCCATCGTAAATCAAATTGTTAGCATAGATCACCTGGAGTGACCAAAGACTTCCAATTAAACAAAGACAGAGTCTGGGATACTTCCATGTCCCACCATCTTTGTCCAGTTATACAAAGACATTCCTATGAGGCAGGGCATTCCAAGGGCTTAGAATTATATACTAGGAGCTGGGGACTAAGGACAAGGTTAATCCTTTATTGTGTATATCTACTAATCTGCTATTCACACTATGTTTACTATATTTACACCATATGCACCATATCCAAGATAATGGGAGTAGGGTAAGGATTTTATATCACGAGGTAGAGAATGCTTTATTATGAGTAGAAGTTCCAAGTTAGTGGAGAAAGAGGGGATTGATAGCATAAAAAGAGATATTATGGCTGTGTTTTTTAAAAAGCTACCAGTGATTCGTTTTTTTAAAAAAGATACAGAACTTTCTCATCACAATACAGCTCTCGAAGTGGTAAGTGCTTATAAGATTTAGAGATGCCTTCCGGCTAACTTTGAAAAGGACATTGTAATATTATATCTATACATCTTCTTTCTACCCATATTCCTCCCACCACTACCCGTTCCCAAAGAAATGTATCTGTTTTCTCTGAACATCTTTGATTGAGAGCTACAGCAAGAGACTCTCTGAAGGTTCGGTCAGAGCAGCTATGGTGTCATTCAACCAAGACCGATGAAAACAAGACTGCATATCACTGTTTATTGAGTTTAATTGCCCCTGCAAAACCTTCAGATCTTCCCCATGGAAACAGACAATTACAGGAGTTTAAAGTTTCTCCAGAAACACTTACAGAAAAAGAATTCACTCAATGTTATAAAAATTGCCACTCACACACACGCCCTTTAATAATACAGTGTTTAAGACATTTTTTGCTGCTGTGTCTTCATTTTACAATTGAGAAAACTGAGGCATAGTGAGAAGAATTAACCCAAGGTCTAGAAGCTAGTGGGGAGAAGGACCACTTTAAAATATTAAGTTCTGGGCTCTTCCCTCTCAGCAAAGATGCTTCCACAGGAGCATAGAAGGTTTCTGTCTCAATGGCTTATAGAGAGTTCAATCACAAATGAAACTCAGTTGAGACTCAAGAAGGACAGTCGCCTCAGTAATCTTAATTTCTTTGGGCTTTCCTACTACTGGAAACCTTGCCCCTCCAGCTATACAATTACCTGGAAAAGCACAGATTATCTAGGAGTTAAAACACAAACTCTGTGCAAATCTATTCTTAGACTCGATGCTTGACTCCCATAGAAATAACTGAAGTTTCTTGTTTCAGAGCACTAAGGGAAGTTTGTGTTGAGTATTGAATATTCCTGGTGGACAAGGGCCAAGGTTGCTTTTTCTTGGCATCTTTTGTGTCTGAAATGGTACCATTAGCAGGACTCAGTGCACATTCGTTAATGAAGGAGAAAGGCCCGTGTGCCCCCTCTATCCTTCGGTAAGCTCCCACTGACAAAGCCATCTCCTAATGAAAGGTAGTGTAGACAGCTGTTGAGGATGTGAATTCTGTCCAACTTCAAAGCCCAGGCTTGACACTTCTTATCCAGTGACCTTGGGAAAATTATTTATTTTTCTGCATGCCTGTAAAATGGTTGTGATAACAATATCTTACTACATCATAGGGCTATATCATTGTAAGGATGAAATGACTCTTTTCTACTTAGAATAGTGTCTGATGCTTAATAAGCACTGTTTGAGGCTGCAGTTATTATTATAAACATGGGTCCTAGGGTCATAACTATGCATGTCAGTCATGGTTTAACAGATGTTACATGTAAAAGATTACATGAGTTTGTAAGATACAATGTTTATACTTATACAAATGTGCAATCTTAGGGTTTATCATCTTAAAGAATTTTTATGAAATTATTTTGTGTTTATCTGCCATTTTTAAAATTGCTTCCCTCTTCCTCCACAAAAGAAAACTGGTCCATAAAAGTTTATAATTAGGTCCTCATAATCTACTGTAATATTTAGTCGATCAAGCCAAACTAAGTATTGGTAAGGCAATATTCTGTAAGGAAGGTGGGTTTCCTGATTTGTATGGGCTGTGCATATATACTCTGCAATGACTGCAATAGTTAGGTAGAGACTGCCTGACACAGATCTCTCTCTAAACAATACTGGGAGAGGATATTTACTCAAACAAAAAACATTGATTAAGACTGACTCATTATGGAATATATGTTATGGAACATGTTACTCATTATAGAATATATAGTAGCTTAACCATAAATTATAAATCCCTATTGTATGCCCAATACCTATTTCTTTAATAAATGAATGATATGGTATAGAAAAAGCTGGTGAAAACCCTTAGCCTATAGTATGGATTTTTGTTGTCTAAGTTTCTCTACTTTTCTTATGTATCAATATATTATGGGATGTATTTCCCAATATCAGGGTCCTTATTACTATTTGGAGAAAATTCTTAGTTCATATATATGCATAATTTTTCAAAATGTTCTTTATGTATGGAGTTTTTTCCAACTAATCTTCTTTATGCAGTTTGTGCAATCAGCTGAGTCCCCCTTTCCTGCTCTGAGCTGCTGCCCTTCTCCCTCACCAGAGCTCTGTGCGTTTGCTGTGGTGGGTGATCAGGAAGGTGCTGTTCTAGTCCTTTGTTAGAAAGAGTCACTTCCTAGTCCAGATTTAAGCTGAAAAAAAACTGCAGGCCCCATTTGGATAAAAGCATAGGTCTCAGGATGAACTTTATGTGACTGTTATACATATATAATTAATATTAATTATATATTAAATTACTCCAGACTGCAGCAATTTAAGAATATTACGTGTTTAACCATTTTATGGTCACTACTGATGTGATGCTCTAGAGTTAAGTTGTCATTTGAAAGAGGAGCATGTCCTTCCTGAAAGAGGCATGTCAATGAATATTTTCTTTTCTCAGGGTTTCAGCTTTTTCTCCTCTGGAAAATGAAATATAGGTTATAACCTATAATAAATTTCAAAAAATTAGAAGTATTCAATTACATGTAGAGATTGTCATTATTTCTATTAACACACATGAAAAACGGATGAGATGTACATTAAGAAAAAGTAAAATTACGCCATTAGACAAAAATGAAGTCATACAAAGTCTGGATATTTAAGAAATAATAAATGTATAAAATCACAAACAATCCACCAAAACGGATACTTTTTTCATAGTGAAAAAAGTGTATAGATAAAATAATATAACCATTTGATATTGAGTTAAACTGAATAGGAAACATGTTTACATTGTTAATTTTACCAATCACAGTTCCTTCATTAGAAGGATTTTTAAAAACACTTTGTTCTTTATGTGAAAGATGTGTTCTTTCAGATCTTTAATCAAACTCCATTACTCATTTCATCAACATACTGTAATGTATGCCATCAAAATATAATGTGTCATAGATCATTCCACTGACAGAGCCCCATAAACCAAGGAGTTGCTAAGAATAAATCACATTTTCTTCTATTTTGCCTTGAAAGTAAACATCAGTATTCAGAAAAAATAAATACAAAAGGAAAAACACAATTTTTGGATAAAATGTAAAATGTCACTAAAGAGTTTAATTAACTTTAAGCACTTCATGTGAAAATAGAGTCCTTCAAAGTTATTTTTATTCCCTTTAAGGGTTTATAGGATTAATTTGCAATTATTACACATTTCAGTTCTGCGACAACATTCTTAACTGTCTGATTCTAGAGTAAGGACAGTGGAGGGAAGACAACATAGTATAACTGAACTCCAGGCAACACTCCTTGCTGCTGCAAAAAGCCAGCTCTAATCACACGATTCTCTTGCTTTAAAATCTTAATGATTTTCCATTTGCCTAAAAAGTAAAGTCTCACTGCATAGTTCAATGCTCAACATCCTTCACTCACCCTTTACCTCCTAATGTTCTCTCTCATCTCATACTCCAGCCAAACCTCGTTATTTCCTAACACTCTCTTCTGTACCATGTCCACACTGCTCCTTTTGCCAATTTCTTTCCCACCTTTGCATGTTCAAATGCTACATAATTTTTCCTAACCAATCTTTTCATGTTCAAACCCAGATGACATTTAAGCCCCAGTCAAATGCCAACTTCTTTATGAATCCTCCTCTCTACACCAAATTCTTCTTCTAACCCCCACCTATAATGCACACTTTGTACTCCAAATTATCATTACTTTCCTGCTTGCCTTAACTTCCTTACAAAACCATAAGCTCTGTCAAAGCAGGACGTATAAGAGATTAACGTTAGGGCCCAGAGTGAAGAATACAGACTGAAGTTTCTATAATATGTGCTGAATGGAATTACATTATGTATCTTTGGGATTAAAGGAAGGAATTTATTCTAATTTGAGTGATTTTCTTCTTTCATGCTTACCTGGTCTGGTATTCTTAAGAAATGAGGTAAGGGACAGAGAAGGAAATGGGGAGTGAGTTCTCTCTAGTTCCTTTTTAGAAAAAATGGCCCAGCTTTCTGCTTTTGTCACAGCAATTACCTGGCTGCTTGACTACTTATCTATGTTTCAGATGTTGAACTGGTCACTCAGACCTCAAAAATAAGTGGGTTTAGGCAAATAAAAATATAAAATAATTGTCAGAAGCCACAAGAAAGTATTCCTTTAAATGGAAGGGAAATAGAAAATGGAAATGGAGCGTATAGATTTACGTCCTCAATATGTGAACATACAGTTTAAAACTTAAGGCTGTTAGAGGTGAACAAATTCTTACAAATCCCAAAAGCCTCCTCATATTCCATGATGAAAAAAATATAGACACATTTTAAAATGTTACAAATGTGTAAAACTGAGGAGGACTTGCTATTTCACTCAGACAGTAAAATTTATACCAAAATAAAACTGGAATCCATGATTATATAGCTCCACATTTTGGAGGGAGGTCACATTTTAGAGTTCAGAATAAAGGTAAATCCAAGTCTCCCTAAGCAGATACATTTTTTTAAATTTCCAAAACCTTTCGTCAACCTGTTTCATGTATCAACTGCCATGAATCACAACACAGAAATATTGCACTTAGATTGTGAGCAGAGTGGGATTAACCTGGTAGGCCACATCTTGTTTTCAAGCACTCATCTATAGCATCAGATAAAAAGAAAAAGACTTTTATTACATTGACATTGATAAAAGCAGAACTTGTTCTGTTGAGTTTCCCTTCCCTTTCAATCTTTTGGGAGAGATTTTTCAATTATTTTAAGTGTGCAGAATAACAAAATCTCCAAAGTTTTACTATCAAATCTCCCCAGAGCACTATTGGGGCCTGTCTTAGAACTGAATGGTTACGGAAGTCGAATCCTTTCTGCCTCATTAAATGCCCAGGGAGACCTGTCTGATTCTCATTTTAATGACTCTTATTTGATCTAAACTCCTAAATTCATGCCTTATAATAGACAATATCTTGGGAAGGTCTTCTAGTAAATTTCTCTTACAAGGTAGTAGTATGTTCTAAATTTTTAAAGCTTGGAAATTCAGATTTTAGTCCTTTTTGTACTTGAGCCTACATGTCATGATTGGTGTCAACCCCACTAAACTTTTTTTTTTGACTCTTTTGCCCTCTTACTACACATTACTTGTTTTCTTCTGTTAATGGTATTTCCATTAATCTGTTCACTGTCTACATAATTTGCCATTTCCCCTGAACCCATTTTAACTTGGTTCCCACCTGCTGCCACTCAAATAAAATCCTTCTCTCAAGGGTCACTGATGATGTCTTGAATATGGAAATCTGTTTTTCATTATTCTCTTTGACCTCTCTACAATACTTGAAATTGTTGGTCACCTCTTTTTCTTCAGTCTTTTCTTCTACATATCTGATTACTCCTATGTATCTTCCATGATCCTTCTCTTATGCATTTGATAACTCTCATTTCACTTTATTAGACCTATTGCTCCTTAAATATTGGCATTTTCCTGGGTTTCATACTTGGTCCTTTTCCTTACACATCTTATGTCTTTGAGTGGTCTCCTTCTTGGAGGAATGCAAAGCTGACCTTCCTACCAAGACACAGATCCCTATTCCCAAACGCCTCCCAAATATATTTGCTTAGACAATCTGCAGATCCCCGCAAACTAATATGTGCCAGACTAAACTAATACCCTCTTCTCTTACAAGCCTGCTTTTTCCTCAACAGATAGTCCCAGTTTTATTAGTGACCTCCATACAGTCTCTCACCTGGAGACCTCAGACTGAATTTTACTCATTTTCATTCTCTCTCCCCTGCCTGATCTCATCTGTCAGAAAGCCTCAGGGATTTACTTCACAGTGTTCCTCAAATGATTCCTTCTCTGCTACTTTTACTATTCCAGTCCTTGATCAGAACATCATTTTTCATCTAGACCCTGAATTATCATCACATTTTTCCTACATTCAATTCTTCCTCACTGCACCTTAACTATAGCCATAATCCTCATTCAAAAATGCATGGCTAATGATAATTTTTCTCTTCCATAAATTTTTCAAAAGCTTTTCACAGTCTGTAAAATAAAGTATGACTAGGAAAAAAGACAAAGGGCCCATGGTGAGCTAGAGCTGGCTCCTAGTAGCTTTCTATTTTTTTATTTCAGCATATTATGGGGGTGTAAATGTTTAGATTACATATATTGCCTTTGTCACACCAGAGTCAGAGCTTCAAGTGCGTCCATCCCCCAGACGGTACGCACCGCAGCCATTAGGTGTGTATATACCCATCCCCTCCTCCCTCATCCCATCTGCCTGACACCTGAGGAATGTTACTATTATATGTGCACTTAAGTGTTGATAAGTTCATGCCAATTTGATGATGAGTACATGTGGTGCTTGTTTTTCCATTCTTGTGATACTTCACTTAGTAGGATGGGCTCCAGCTCTATCCAGGATAACATAAGAGGTGCTAGATCACCATTGTTTCTCATAGCTGAATAGAACTCCATGGTATACATATACCACATCAGCACAGTTCACAGTTGCAAAGATGCGTATTGCTTCTTGTTTGAGATATAATAAACTACACTTTTGATTCAAAATCAGACATTTCATATTTAGTGACCTAATACTTTTGTGAAAACTGGGGTGGGAGATGAGAGGAGGTGTGGGTAAGGAGAGAGAGAGGGGGTTAGCACAGTTTTTACTTGGATGGGAGGTTTCTTTGGACTTTCTGGGACTAGCAGATGGTTAAAGCTGAAGTCCCTGCTGAGTTGACAGATGTTGAGCTTCTTGCTTGATGAAGGCGACAATTTCTAACTCCCAGCTTTTCCTGCAGCTGAACTCCTGGCATCACTCCTGGTTACTGCAATGGCCATGTGGATATCCAACTGAACACCTTCAACCTACCTTCTCCCTTCTGATAGAACTGACAACCTGTTCTGTCCCCCTTTGAAGGCTTGTTCTGTGCTCAAAATCCCAGTACCATTCTCTATCACTGGCTCAAGGATTTTGCCCTTTGAGATATCATCTCTATTTCTTAGACTTTTAATCTATGTCGTGCTATTGTATCGTTACCATCTCATAAAAATACCTTCCATGAGCCCATATTTCCTTTCAGGTACCATCCTATTTCTCTGTTCTCCCTCAAAACCAAGCTTTTTGACTTGGTTTTTAAAAACAGAAACAGAAACTGTCATTCCCCTGCATAAAAGCCTATTTAAACTAACCTTGATATTTTGTATAAAATCGCATCTAATAATGGCTTGAAACACTAGAATTGATCTGACTAGCACCTCCTCTGAAACCTTACCTTGTTTGCCCCCTTCCCCTTACCCTCTGCATTCAGGCTACATTGATGGTCTTTCATCTCTCCAATATGCCAGGTTTTTTACCACCTTAAGTTTTCAGCCCGTGCTCTTATTGAACCTGCCTTTTACGGTTCTTCCCATGGCTGAATTCCTCTGTCTCCAGGACTCAAACAAATGCTCCTTAGAGCTTCCCTGACACTCTACCCTGTCACATTTATCTCCTTCCACCAATTCTCCATCATTTCATAGTGCTCAGTGTTTAGTATGATTTTCATTTATAGATTAATTTGTTTGTTTAACATTTTTGTCCATTTCTTCCTTTAGACAGTGCATCCATTAGGATATTTATCTACCTGTGAGCAACAACAACAAAATCTTATTAATAGTGGACTAGATATAAACCCTTTGGTTTTGATTATAACTTTGAGGGTAGGTTGAATAAATTACAATTAACTCTCAGGCTTCAAATCCAAGATCTCTGGATCACATGCACTCCTCTCCTTTCCAATGGGTCGGGGTATGGCTCCTTGCGGTCTTTTATAAATTAAAAGGCATGTTATTTTCCTTTAGCACTCCTGATAAACTTTGTGAATAAGCAAAGGTAAAACTCCAATAGGCATGCCTATTCAGTGAAAGAATTTGGCTAGCTTTAACTTGTTCAGTATTGAGCAATTTGATGTTATTAGGATTCCAAATCCTTTGAATATGATATATTCATTTTTTCTCTCTGAAAGTTTTCAAAATGTTCCCTTTGTCTCCAAAGTTCTGAAGTTGTATGCTAAATAAGGCTCCATATGGGTTTTTTCCCATCTATTGTGCTTGGCTTATCATAGAACTTCTCTGTCTAGAAGTAAGAATTTATCTTGTATTCTTCAATTATAAATACATGTCTGGAAAGTTTTTGTGTAGTGTTCTTCCCTCTGTTTCCTGTTTCAATAACTGTTACTAATCAGATACAGAACTTAGTAAATAGAACCTCTAAATCTATTCTCTTATTTTTTTCTGTTTGTTGTTCATGCTCTGTACAGCATGGGAATTCTATTACCTTTAATTTCTGCTATCATGTTTATTTTATTTTATTATTTTTTATTTCAGCATATAATGGGGGTACAAATGTTTACATTACATATATTGCCCTTGCCCCACCTGAGTCAGAGCTTCAAGCATGTCCATCCCCCCGATGGTGCGCACCACACCCAATAGGTGTGTATATACCCAACCGCCCCTCCCCCCTCCCATCTGCCCGACAACTCTTGAATGTTATTACCATATGTGCATTTAAGTGTTGATCAGTTAAAACCAATTTGATGGTGAGTACATGTGGTGTTTGTTTTTCCATTCTTGGGATACTTTACTTAGTAGAATGGGTTTACAAATGATTTTTTGATGTTTTTTGAGTGCTCCATATTATAACTTCTTATTTTTTTATCTTTTTTCACATGTGCAATATTAATTATAATTTAAGAAAATGCTTCTACTCCCTTCATTGCCTCTATTCCTATGAGTTTTGTGTTGTTGTTTATTCATCTCACTGTCATTTTTTTTTTTTGGAGAACATTTCCAACTTTTGGTAATGTGTGGCTGACAGCTTATATTTAAGAGGTGCACAAAAAGTTAATTGGGCACAAAGAGCCAAAGGAAAAAATAAATAATTTTGACTTCATCAAAATTAAAATGTTTGTGCTTCAAAGGACACTATAAAAATGCGAAAAGATAATCCACAGATTGAAAGAAAATATTTGCAATACATATATCTGATAAAGGTTCAGAATCCACATTATATAAAGTATTCTTACAAGTAAAAATTCAAAAGACATAGTTTGATTTAAACATTGGACAAAAGATTTGAAGAGCTATTTCTCCAAACAATATATATAAATGACTCATAATTACATGAAAAGACATTCAATATCTTTAGCTATCAGGTAAATGACCAGGAAAAAAACTATAATGATATATTACTTAACTTTCATTAGAATATATATAATCCAAAAGATGGACAATACCAAGTGTTAGATTGTGGAAAAATTGGAACCTTCATGCATGACTGGTAGGACTGTGAAACGGTGCAGCCATTGTATGGCTTCACACAAAGTTTTGTACATGATTGTTAATAGCAGCATTATTTGTAACAATCAAAAAGCGGAAACAACAAATGGACAGCAAATGTCCATTGGCTGATAAATGGATGAACAAAAGGTGGTGTATCCATAAAATAGAATATGATTCAACTATAAAAAGGAATGAAGTACTGATACATGCTACATGATGGAAGAACCTTGAAAACACTATGATAAATGAAAGAAGCCAGACACAGAAGGACATGTATTTTATTATTCTATTTGTGCATGTGAGCCCTGCAGCTGAATCCCTGTGGGGAAATTTTGTGAGTCAGCACAGTTACACCAGAGAAATAGGGGTAGAAATGTGGGGTGAGGGGTGGGGTATACTAACTCTTGTCAGGCTTTGGAAGAAGACTAGGAAAATCCGTAAGGACAGAAAGAAGATCAGTGTTTGCCAGGGTCTGAGAGTAGGGAGTGATGGGGAACGACGGCTAATTTGTATGGGGTTTCCTTCTGGGGTGAGAAAAATGTTTGAAATGGTGGTGATAGTTGCACAACAATGTGAATATACTAAAAACAATAATACTGAATTGTACACTGTAAAAGGGTGAATTCTATTGCAGTAAGAAAAGTCAATGAGTATGGAAGTTTCACAAGAATAGGCGGGAGTTTGACTAGTGGTAACTATTGGGTTTCACTGTAGGATGATGAGGTGAAGACATTGAACAATTTTAATTTGGCTCCCAACAATTACTATCTATAGGTATTTACTTTGAGATTAGTCCATTTCCCCAGAAATGAATTTATAATCCAGCATTCTCAGGGTTACCAGGGAAAGGAGACGGGGGCCTTCAGTATTTACCACTTAGACTTCTCCTCCATTCGCCTGGCTCTCCATGAAACTTCATAGTCCAGCTGTGCTCAGAGTCCTTGAATCCTATGTCTTTCTATTAATAATTCTGTCTCTCAAGAAATGAATCTAGTTAATGAAAGTGTTATGAAGAAGCAGTTTCCAGAATACTGAAAGTTCTGGAAGAGATCTGGAAGTAAAAGTTTCATCTTATAACTACTTTTAACCTCGCTTGCTCTACCATTTTTTAGGGCTATGTGACAGGAATGAGCTTGTTTCTGTACTTGATGCATTTCAGCATTGTCTGGGCTGCCAAGTCAGTCACCACTAATTTTACAAATTTGTGTTGCTGTTATCGCCTCATCTTTCTCTTTGGATTTGTGAATTAACTATCTTTTTTAAAAAAATCCCTTTACTGTCTGAAATAGGAGGAATAATAGTCCTCAAAAGAACATCCTAATGCTTGGATCCTAGGAATATGTATGTTAGGTTATGTGGAAGAGGGAATTAAGGTTGCAAATAACTGACTTTAAGTTAAGGAGGATATCCTCTATTATCTGGGTGAGTCCAACATATTCATAGAGGTCCTTAAAAGTGAAAGAAGAAAGCAGAAAAAAATCAGTCAGAACTATGGAAGAATGGTCCAAGAGATGCATTGTCTTTAGCTTAGAAGGTAGAGTAGGGTGGTCTTGAGCCAAAGAAGGTGGGTGTCCTCTAGACCTTCTAGAAGCTGGAAAGGGTATGAAAGCAGATCCCCCCTAGAATTCCTTCCCTCCAGCAAGGAACAAATTTGTGTTGTTTTAGCCACTAAGTTTGTGGTAATTTATTATAACAATGAAACACTAACACATTGTCACATTGTCATCACAGTGAGTTTGGGAAGGCATAGTGTTTAATCTTCCAAGTTTAACTGGAAACCTCCCCCTCTAGAGTCCACATGCTGAAATTGACTTACTATGCTGTAAATCTTTTCTTTGGCTTGCAATTTTTTTCAGCCTGTCTGTTCTATCCATTTGATTTCTTAGCCACTTCATATGAAACCGTAAGATTTACCCGGTGTGCACAAATACAGACTAACTGTTGGTTTCAGTAGTGATTGGTTGGTTTCTGTGTCCTAGCAGTCATTAAACATTCTCAGTATTACACCTGGTTGTAAAACACAACAATCTTTCTTCTACTGTGGAATTTAACTTAGAATACTCTTTAGTCAAAGAATGTTGTATTTTTCTATTCAGTCAACACTATAGTTCCTCTGTTCCTTCTATACTTTGCATATGGCATATTTTAGATTTTATAGCCTTTCAGGTCTGCAGTGTATGAATTTCTAAGGTGCCCTTTTGCAAATATTAGGGAATGTGACTAACGCTTTTCTCACTGACTATAAACTTCTGTGGAGATTATTACAGATATTGCATAAGACTGGCATCTCTAAGATTGGAGCCTTATTGGCACTTTTTCAGCAATTTTAAAGCAGGATTCTTCTTTTTAAAAATGATCTTAATTTTGCCTCTATCCTACACCTACACTGAAATTTTGATAGCTTAGAGTCAGTGTCATCTTGTCAGCATGCTGTATCACTGGTACTAGAAATTTGTTTCATAAATAGGCAATCCGAAGCCCCCTTCCAAAGAAATCAGAGACAATCAGACTTCTACATTCTAAGCCCTCTGAATTCTGAAGCTGAACCAAGAGAAGGCCATCTCCCGAGGGTGCCTGTGAACCAAGAAAAACAAACAACTTTAAGGATCAAACCATAAATCTCTAGTGTTTACATCTAATCCAGGCTCTGGAGTTGCATCTTCAAAGTTGATTCCACCTTGAACTTTAGCCGAGCTGTAGCTAGACTTGAGCTTTTAATAAATCATTCTTGTATTAGTCACAGCACAATACTCAAATTCTCTCTTCTGCCTTAGAAAACATAGTTTATAAATCCTTGACCTTTGTTTAATTCTGCAATATTCTCCCTTGTTTTCTTTAAATGGCACATCATTTAGTCACAATACAAGTTATTTTGGAGCTTAAGAAACAATCATCTTGATACTAGAGCAACTTTTGGAAAATAAACCATTCTTAGCACTAAATCTTTTAACTAAGATCCTACTAATCTTCCACACTGGATAAAACCCTACTAATAAAGTCACCTTTGAAATTTGCTTACATGTAGAGAGGATGATATCTCAAAATCATAGCTGAGATATTTAAATTTTAAGAGCAAACTAAAGGAGGCTCAGAGATTCCAGATGAGCATGTTGGAATTCCTGAGAAATTTCAAGAGCTAATTTTTTTTCCCATTAAACTATCATTGTGTTTAAGAAAGATAGAAAATGCACAACAGATATAATGCATGAGTAAAGCAAATAGTATGTTTGATTCAGTGAGTGATATGGACAAAAAAAGAGTAGAATAGAGGAATGAGGATGAGGGATACAGGATGAGGGGCAAGAGTGAATTTTAGATAGGATGGTTAGGTTGAGCCTTACTAAGAAGGAAATATTTAAACAAATATTTGAAGTGGATAAAAGTGTTAGCCAAGCCGAACCTGAGGAAGAAAAGTCTTAGATGAGGCAGTGGAGTGGCTTTAAAGATTGTCTGTTTTCTCCTAGTCCTTTACTCCCTGAAACTAGTACCGATTAAGCAGGCTGGAGTAGCTGCTCTCCTTCAACCCTGGCCATGACACAGGGGTGACTACCCTGTACCCGTATTCTAGAACTTTCTGAAATACACATTTCTCACTATACCAAGTCAAAGTCTTATGGAAAGGAGCTCAGGCTCCTCTATTTAAAACTTCCTTGTGATTCTGATGCATGATAGAGGAAAACCATTTATTCCCCTTACAATGGAGGCTTCAGAGCTGGAGGAGGAGAAAGAGAAAAAAACTAATGTACGTTTGTTGAGAGCCTGCTATAAGCTGGATACCACACAAGGCACATTCCCATTCAGGAACTTTCTCATTTAGAACTTGGTTATGATAGAACATGAATTGAGATCTGTGGTTTTCCTAACTCTTAAAAAAAGATGGAATCATGTGCATTTCAAATTCAAGTAGTTTGTTTTGTCCAGACTTTTTCAGGTATACTTTTGAAGTTGATTTGGATATTGGAATATTTTGACAATACTGTCTTTTGCTAATGATGTTTCTCAATTTTATTCAGAAATGACATAGCTGAGTGAATAGAGTTGTTATTAGTGAGAGTTTATGAGTGTATTGTTGAAGGTGAGGTTGAGGACCTTTTACTTTACCAAAAGGAAGTTGTGTGTCTAGTGATTAAGTGCTGGGATTTTAAGACAGTACCCTGGGCATGCATACTGGGAGATGCTTTGTGAATTTAGGTAAGTAACCTAACATTTTTAAGCTTCAATTTCCCCTTTTTTAAAATGGTGGTGTCTTAATTTGAGTTTTCTCGGAAGTTGACTTTGAGAGAGGAATTTGAGTGCAAGCACTTTATTTGAAAAGGGGTGAAAAAAAAACTCTGTAGGAATAAGTAAAAGTGAGACAGGGAAGGAAAGGTAACCAACAAAATGTGTGGTTTGGGGCAGTTAACATGTGAGTCCTGGAGCTGAATCCCACTGGGGAAATTTTGTGACTCAGTGCAATTACCCTGCATGAGTAGAGGTGGAAGAGGGGTGGGAGAGTTTGGATGCAAGGGGACAAGGTGCCAGCCCTTGTCAGTCTTTGGAAGAAGGGTTTTCCAAGAGGCATGAATTCCCTGCCAGCCTGCTAGCCTACTCACACAAGCTAGTGCTGTGGGCTTTAGCAGCTAGAGAAAGCTCTTGGGGAAAGGTTAAAGAAATCCAATTGCTGGCAATTGAAGTTGGATGATGTGTTCTGAAGAGGTAAGTGGAAGGGAACACAGTTGGAACGCCAACAGTCCTTATTTCATAGGGTTAGTGGGAAAACTGAATGAAGCAATGCATATCAAACACTTAAAATATAGTGACTACTTAATGTGTCTGTTCCTCAACCTCAGACTGCTTATAAAGCTTCACATACTGGTTTTCTTAACTATCCAGGGCCTACTTGATTATAATCTTTAACATATGTTTTTGCAACAATGCAATAAATGAATAATTTAAAATATAATTTTAAATATAATCTTTAAGAATTGAACAATAAGCGTATTTTTATAATTTTAATCTATTTCTGGTAGTGTAATGAAGTGAAAATATAGTCAGGAAAATTGCTACATATTTCTTCTTTGGGTACTTTCCAATGCCTGGCTGTTTAAGAAAATAGAAAATAAAAAATACTGTGTTCTTGCTACTGTCACACAGCAAAGTCAATATAAAAGCCAAAGAATAAGCTGTGTTCTATTCTGTCTCATATATCAACAAAATTGCCCCCGAGTTCAGACATGCTGTTATTTGAGATGGTTGATGATACATGGCCCTACAGAATATAGCTAAATTCCCAGGTTATAGTTCAGTTTATGGCAAATCACAGTTTGATTTGTAAGGAGAAGTAAAATGATATGAAAAGTATTGATAGGAAATACATAGCAGCAAGACACTATTTTAACTGTCCATCTTGGACTATCAAGCATTTCAAAAGACAATATTTGATCCGTTATTGCTTGACAAAAGCTCTAAAAGCAAAGAATAGCAGTGTTTCTTTCAGTCCCTTGATAAGACATATAACTACCTGAAGGCCAAGCTATTAGGGAGATGGCGAAGGTTTTATAACATGGCTATCTCATTTATTATTGCCATTATTGGTATTATTGGCAGCAGTCTTGCTTTACATGCCCCAAATATGAAAACAGTTTATTTGAGCCATGTACAAGTTAAGTGAGGGCTTTAATAGACCTTTGCGTCCCCAAACCCTGATCCACAGCCCGGTACTGGTCCATGGCCTGTTAGGAAAACAGGATGGTGCATCACCACCTGAGCTCAGCCTCCCACCTGCCACCTACCCCAACCTCCAGTGCGTGGAAAAATTGTCTTCCATGAAACTGATCCCTGGTGCCAAAAAGGTTGGGGACCACTGCATAGTAGAAGCTTCTGCTATCATCATTTGTTCCCTGGATCTAAGCAGTGACAGTAACTTTGAAATCTCTTAGATCTCTGTATCATCTTGCCATATCCTAACATTGGTGGAGCTAGAACTGAATTTCTCTAATCCGTATGAGAATTTCCACTCTTTCTACTCCAACGTTTCTTGCCTCCCCACTAAGCCTTTTCAAATGAAAACTGATAATAGTATTAGCTATTTCTTGGCATCAGAGGATATCTGTTCACATTTGTAGGAACAAGAAAGAACAGAATATAGAAAATTAAGCTCTTTGGTCTTGTTCCTTCTAGGTAGTCAATTAAATGCACCAAAGTGGGACTAGGCAGGTGTCTGTTGCCATGCATAGCCAAATTCATGTAATATTCTGGAAACAACTTCAACATGAAAGCAGCTAGCTACTGATATAAAGTTTGGTTCAAATTGCTTGCAAGATCTTTGTAAAGCTGATAGATGTTACATTTAGTTGCATGAATCCTGAATAGGATTAAGGTATTTAAGAAAGCTTAAGAAAGTGTTTGGAGAATTACCTTCTACGTTCCTGGTATGAGCATAGGGAAAGACAAAGTGTTTTATTAACAAAGGCAACACGTACAAATTTGGTGACAATATGAGGAAAACAACTCTTGATTATATATCATTAAGCAGATGTTCTAAATAAGTTGTGGCTATGCATTTTTAAAGAGACATAAATGTAAAAATTAAATATGAAATTTATTTTTTATAAAAATAGCTACCTACTATGATCCGATTTGAATGTCCAAACACAAATCATTTGAGAGCACAACTTAGCCTCAGGCTAATGTACTATCTCTACTCATCCTTATTCATATTTAAACTAGAGCCTCAGCTTCTTTTTCCTCATCTCATTTACTTGTGCAATAAATACCTGAAGTGTTTCTCCAACATATGATGTATCAGGGGCCGTAGGTATAAAAAGCATCAACAAATACACTTGTGCTTTTTAATCTGTAGATTTTTAAGCCAGGTAGTAATGTAATCCAATTTGTTTCACAGCTATCACTCTCATGACCAAATAGACTGTGGATGGTGGCTGGGTGCAAAAGGATGTGAGAAGGGGCTTCTAGAGTCTAGGACTGAGATTATTAGCTTAAGTTTGGGTAATATTGGTGAAAATAGACAAGTGTGGACAGATTTAAATATTATTTTTGTGCTGTAATCAATAGAACTGATTTTACTTGTTTGACAAGAAGACAGATCATTTGTTTTCATTTCTCTAGTGTGAACAGGACATCATACCTAACAGAGATGATAAAATTTCATTTTGTAGGGACTTCAGAGGAGAAATAATAGGGCACCATATTCATATCTTAGTGCTTCTTGAGTCATGATGAAAATCAGATAACATTACTCATGAGATCAATAAAATCAATGATTATCATTGTTGTCCTTGTGAATAGTTTTGCCAATAATAATTAACATAACTTAGTGTTTTATGGTTTACAAAGTGTTTTGATCTATATTATCTCATCTGACATATGCTTCGTATCCACATAAATATGCCAACTTCTCTCCCAAACCGTGTGTTTCTTCAAGCTGTTCCATTTGCCAGGAAAACCTCAACTGTACTCTCTACTTGCTGACTCTACTTATCCTTCAAGCATTGGCTTAAATGTCGTTATCTCATGGGCATTTTTCATTTTCCTCCCATCTCAATTATGTTCCTGTATACTCTACCATAATATATAAGAATATATTTTTCCTTCCAAGCTCTTAGCATTATTTGTAATTTTACATGGTTATATGTGTGATGCTACTGTTAATGGCCTTCCTCACTCTGTAGGATTCATGAGAGGAGGCCGTTAACTGTTTCGTTCACTGTAACACTAGGCTTGACCACAATGTCTGCCTCATGGTAAATGGTAAACAAGTATGTTTTTTTAAAGAATGAAAAATAAAATAATAATTAAGAAATTTCCTTTTTCATACAAAAAACAGAACTTCTTTCACTGAGTTTGACTTTATTTATTCTGGAAGCTTTGTGCCATTATGGTTAACACAAGATTGCATTTTAATTTTTCTGGTTCCATTAGAGAATGAATCCCCTGGAGGTGACTCATGTGCCATTCATCTTTGCATATCCATCCCTTAATCCAGGGCCTGAAACAAAGTAGGCACATAATTTTAAAGACTGAGTCATTGGAAATTTTACCAATAATTCAAGTGAAAGGTTATGATGACCTGAAGGAGGGCAGTGAGTTGTATATACTGAGATAAAATACAGACATTTTGCGACAGTATAAGCACCAGGACTGGACAACTTGTCAGCTTATTATACACAACTAATGAAAGAATCAAAAGATGAAATTTCAAAGGTAAGGACTGAAGCTTTGGAAGGAAGATGTTACATTTTATTAGGCTGAATCACATAAAATTCAGGATTTTATAAGGCAAAGGCAGTCAGTATTGACAATTTCACATGGTTCAACAGATACCTCTGGTTTCTGTGATGTTGAGTTTGAGATATTGGTAGTACCTTCAATATTCATTCCACATTCAAGTGGAAAATTCCCCCAGATTTTGTAAATATTTAGAATTTGGCTGAGATTTGTCTTTTTGGAAGTCATTTGAGATATGGTTACGGGAATGTAGGAAGGAGAAAATAGAATCAAGGGAAAAATCTTGAAAAATATATATATTAATGAACATTTGAGCATTTTTATGTTTTTCCTAATTATGAACAATGTTTTAAATTTATATGTGTGTTTTTAGATTTTTGCACTTGTTCTCATATGAATTATAAGATCCTAGAAGAAGTGTTCCTGGATTAAACAAAGCAAAAATTGAACATGTTTAAACATATTAGCAGATTTTTCTTTATAAAAGTCATTCTAATTTTCACTCCTAGACAGGTTTTCTCCACAAGAGATTATATAGACTAATAGATAATATGTAAACTATCGAAATTATATAAACTAATATCTCATATTCAAAACAAAAATATTCTCCAAAACAGATCTCAAACTTTTAGGTCTCAGGACCTCTTTATACTCTTAATAATTACTAAGAATTCCAACAAACTTATGTTTATATAGGTTATATCTATTGATATTTGTCATATTAGAAATTAAAATAGAGAAATGTAAAAATATTAATTCATTTGAAATATCAATATTAAACCCATTATATGTTAACATAAATAATATGATTTATGAAAAATATTCCAAAACAAAACTAAATTTAGTGAGAATTATTTTACATTTTTGGAATTTGTTTTGGAATTCAGAATTCATTTTACACTTCTGGAAATTCAGTAATTCTACCTTAATTGAAAATAGCTAGACATCGTAATATCTACTTCTGAATCCAATCTGTTTTAATATGTTGTTTTGGTTGAGTATACAAAGAAAATCCAGCTTCACACAATTGTGTAATTGGAAGAGGGAGAAATATTTTAATAGCTTTTCCAAGTCATGAGTTGCTTAATGACAGGAATACTTTCTGAGAAATGTGCCATTAGGCAATTTTGTTGTTGTGTGAACATCTAGAGTGTACTTACACAAACCTAGATGGTATAGCCTACTACACATCTGGGCTATATGATGTAGCTTATTGCTCCTGGGCTACACACCTGTACAGCATGTTACTGTACTTAATACTGTAGGGAAGTGTAACACAATGGTATTTGTGTATCTAAACATATCTAAACATTGTTTTTAACTTTCCTATTCTTCTGTAGTGACACATAGCTCAAAACACAAACACATTATATGACTGTAAAAAACATTTCTTTCTTTGAATCTTAACTCTGTAAGATTTTTTTAATTTTTAAATTTATTTATTTTTTTACTTTTTAAACTTTTTTTGTTAAAATCTAGGGTACAAACATACATATTAGCCTAGGCCTACATAGCTTCAGGATCATTAATATCACTTCCCTCTATCTCCACATCTTGTCCCACTAGAAGGTCTTTCAGGGGCTATAACATAAATGGTCATCTCTTGTGATAACAATGCCTTCTTTTGGAGTATCTCCTGAAGGACCTGCCTCAGGCTCCTCTAGAGGAGTTGGTTTGTTTAAATCAGCATCACTGCAAACACTGAGTAATTCCTTACATAGGCCATTACGATGGCTACAATGTCAGTAGGCAATATGAATTTGCAGCTCCATTATAATCTTATGAGACCACCTTGGTATATGTGGTCTGTCATTGACAGATGTGGTGATTATACAGTGCATGACTGTATTTGTGAATATTCTTCTATGATTTTACACTAAAACTTGACCAGTGTTAGTTTCTTAAAGATTGGTTGCAATGTGGAATCTGAAACCATATTAATCAACTTTTTATTCTCTATTACATTAAAATCCATTGTCTTACTTGTACTTTTAATTGATAATTTACTCTTACATGATTTTGTAAATGTGTACATTTGGAAAATATCAGTTTGATGAGTTATGAATATCTTACAAATGATGATATATACAACATCAAATAATAATATCCTTTAATATTACTGCTGATCTCATCAGAAAAGTCCCTAAATATTGGGAAACTGTCAAGTTCATGGTAGCAGACCCAAGATTTCCAAAAATTTAAATTTTCACTTAGCTTAAATGATATTGCCAATAAATACTGTCAGTTGTTTTCTTTGAAGGATAAGATGTCAACCAAATACCTAAGTATGAATAACCTTAGTTTGGCATTCATTGTTTCAAGCAAAAATGATGTTCTATTAAAAAAAGCTGTAAGGTCAACTCATGACTCAAAAATCACAAGTGCTCCTCCTAGAGACAACCATTATACTTTAATATACAGAAGTGTTTTATTTGTAATTTCTATGTCATCACACAAAATATATTAAAAAGATGTTCATGTGATGGTTCAAATTTAATTAAATGAATAATTTTTACTGTTTCATCACTGACATGAAATGCATTCTTAAGTGAAGGTGTCATTTTTTTTCCTGTGTGTGGCAGTAAAAATTGCAGTGATGACTGTTACAGTTTGGTCCTCACCAGTGGCCTAACTGCAAGTACCCCTCTCCAATCTGCTCCTGCAGATAAGGTTCCCTAGCCAGATGAGCCACCTTGTCAAATCAAATGAATGCAATTCCTGCTTATCCTGAGTGGTAGTTCCCTCACAACCCACCAGGTTATTTAAACAAGCCAGTGACATCTTCCCTTGGGATCCAGGAGTCCCCCACTTTCTTGATATTATGAAGCCTGCCTCCCACAGCCTCTCCTTGTTTACTCTCTCCCAAGTGCCATCCTCGTGTGGCATTACATGATACAGTGTGCTCCTCCCCCAGACTGTAAGTTATGTGTGACTAACATACTGCTGTTGATCTCATCTGTGCCTGGTTGGGTATTGTGTGTTGGGTCATCTTCATAAGCCTGGGGTGAGTAGCCGTCCTTAATGAACAGTGGAAGAGGAGATGATCAACATCAACACGTGTAATAGTTCATCAGCATTTGCATTTATGGTCAACCATTCAGGGAAAAGATCTCCTTCTATGACTAATTGATATTGATTCTAGGTAAATACAAGCAAAACAACAAATCTAGCCATGTCTGTAGATTTGCCCATTTGCAAGGCAAAAACACAACTCTGAAGATTAAATATTAGCTCAGCCTTTGTGTTTGGAGCTAAATGTTCAATGTGACAAATTATTGTGTCATTGGAAAGGGGTAGTGTTGTGATTTGCTTTACTAACTTTTTATCCAGTGGGTATTCAACAATGTCAGCCATATAAGGCTTTATTAGGCAATATGAATTTGCAGTTGTTGTATGTGCTTCTGCAGCCAATGCAACATATAATTTATTCTGTAAGACATTTTTGTGGCTTATTCATCTAGAGTTTGAAAAACTAACAATTCCTAGCTTTAAAACAGCTCATCACATCTGCATTTAAACTATCCAGTTCTTTATATTAAAAACCCTGAATGATTTGTCTCAAAATGATACCACAACTTAACTGGCATTATGATACTATTTAAAAATGTTCTGTTGAATAAAATACAATATGGTAAATACAATATGGTAAATCAATAACCCCTAGGGGAAGGATAGCTTTGTCAAATATTTTTTATTTATTATTTAGAGTATTACCTAATTTGTTTGGAGTAGATTTGTTTCTTCCATTAATCATAAAACTCTAAATTTAGCATCTTGAGACATAGACACTGCAGCTGAGACATGAGAAAGCAAGTTTTCTGATTTGCCCTTTTAAGCAAATAATTCATCCTTAAATACAGGAAAAAATAGTATAAATCAAATGTATTTACTGTGGCATATTATTTAATTAAAATAATAATAGTTTTAGGGAAATTTTTAACATCTAGAAAAATTTTAGAAATATTAATGCCAAACAAGAAAACAAAGTATACTTATTTTGTGTTGGCCTTCTGTATAGATATAAGAAAAATGTTAGGATTCCAAACTAATGATATTTTGGATGATAATGAAGTAACATAGATGGTGTAAACAGATGGCTAAAAGATCAGTGTAGAAACAATGAAATAAGCACGAATTAATCTCTGAAAATGCATATATATACACATATACTAAACCTACTTTTTTAGAAAATTCTATAAATACATGAATATAAAATCATACATTCCATTAGCCAGTAGTACAAGGATGTCATCACATGTCATTTTAACCTTGAAAAAACTCCACTGTACACTCATAAGAAAATGAGAGTGAAAAAATAAATAGACAAGTAACATCTTGGTATTATTATAAAAATGGTTTTGACATACCAAATCTCCCATAGACTCGTAGCACTCATTCTTTTGCTTTCTTTTTAGAGTTTTCTAAATATAAGATCATATCAGTAAATGGGGATAATTTATTTCCTTTTTTCTAGTTTGGATGCCTTTTATTTTTTTCTATTTCCTAATGTCTCTGACAAGGACTTCTGGTACTATGTTGAATAAAAGTAATGAAGGTGGGAATCCTTGTCTTGTTCCAGTTCTTAGGGGGAAAGCTTTCCAACATTTCCCCATGAAGTATGATGTTGGTTATGAGTTTGTCAAATACGGCCTTTATTAATTTTGAGATATATTTTTTCTATGCCTAGTTTGTTGAGGGTTTTTATCATGAAGCGGTGTTGAATTTTATTGAATGCTTTTTCTGTGTCTATTGAGACGATCATATGGTTTTTGTTCTTAATTCTGTTTAAGTGATGAATCACATTTATTGATTTGTGTACATTGAACCATCCTTGCATCCCTGGTATAAATCCCACTCAATCATGATGTATTTATTACCCTTTCAATGTGCTGTTGGATTCAATTTGCTAGGATTTTGTTGATGATTTTTATGCCTATATTCATGAGGGATATTGTTCTGTAGTTTTTGTTGTCACTGTTATGTCCTTGTCTGGTATTGATAACAATGTGATACTGGACTCGTTGAATAAGTTAGGGAGAATTCCTTCCTTCTCAAATTTTGGAAACAGTTTCAAGAAAATTGGTGTGAGTTATTCTTTGTATGTTTAATGGAATTTGGCTATAAATCCATATAGTCCTGGGCTTTTTTTTATGTGTATGTGGTGAGATTTTTTATTACTGATATAATCTCACTACTTGTTATTGGTCTAGTCAGCAGTTCTGTTTATTCCTGGTTCAGTCTTGGGAGTTTTCCAGGGATATATCCATTTCGTACAGATTTTCTGGTTTGTGAATGTGTAGTTGTTCATAATAGTCTCTGAGGATCTTTTGTATTCCTGTGGTAATAAATATAATGACTCATTTTTTTAAAATTTCTGAATGTGTTTATTTGAATCTTCTCTCTTCTTGATTAGTTTTGCTAGCAGTTTATCAATTTTGTTTACCTTTTTGATGAACCACCTTTTTATTTTGTTTATGCTTTGAATTTTTTTTGGTCTCCATTTCATTTAGTTCTACTCTGATATTTCTTATTTCTTTTATTCTGCTAACTTTGGATTTGGTTTGTTCTTATTTTTCTTGTTCCTTGAGGTGCAATGTTAGATCATTCATTTGTGATCTTTCTACTTTTTCGATGTAAGCATTTAATGCTATAAACTTCCCTTTTAGCGCTGCTTTTGCTATATCCAACAGGTTTTTGTATGTTGCATTTTCATGTTCATTTCCTTCCAAAAAAGTGGTTTGAAAAGATACTTAATATGATTTCAATTTTTAAAAATTTGTTAAGACTTATTTTGTGGCCTAACGTGATCTATTTTGGAGAATGTCTCATGTGCTGGTGAAAATAATGTATATTCTGTAGTTGTTTGAGTGGAATGTTCTGCAAGTGTATGTTAAGTGCATTTGGTTTAAAAGCCAATTTAAATCCAAAGTTTCTTTCTTGATTTTCTGTTTCAATGATATGTTGTCTCGTGCTATAAGTGAGGTATTGAAGACGCCTACTATTATTATACTGCTGCATATCTCTTTCTTCAGGTCTAGCAATATTTGTTTTGTGAATCTGGGTGTCCTGATGTTGGGTGCATATATATTTAGGAGAGTTATATCCTCTTGCTGAATTGCTCTTTTTATAATTCTATAATGGCTTTGTCTTTTATTTACTTTTTTTTATTCAAAGTCTATTTTATCTTCTGTAAGTATAGCTATTCCTGCTTGCTTTTGGTTTCTGTTTGCATGGAATATCTTTTTCCACCTTTTTACTTTCAGTCTATATTTGTCTTTACAGGTAAGGTGAGTTTCTTGTAAGCAGCATATAGTTGATTGTATTTTTTATCCATTCTGCCAATCTATATCTTCTAAGTGGAGCATTTTATCCAGTTACATTCAAAACTAATATTGATAGGTGAGTCTTTGTTACTGTCATATTGTTACTTAGCTTCTAGTTATTTTAGAAATTCTTTGTTTCCTTCTTTTTCTCTCTCTCTTTTTGTCTTTGTGGTTTGATGAAACTCAGTCATATTGCCATTTGATTCCATTTTCTTTCACCTTTGTGTAGATCATTTTATATATATTGTGAGTTTTATATTTTTGTGTCTTTTTGTAATGGTGAATATCAACCTTTTGTTTCCATGTTTAAGGCCCCTTTATGCATTCTCTCAGCATTTGCTTCTCTGAGAAAGACTTTATTTTCTTTTCATTTATAAAGATTACTCTGGAGGCATATAAAATTCTTGGCTGGCAGTTTTTATCTTTCAAAACTTTAAAAATATCATCCCATTCTCTTCTGGTCTATAACATTTCTGCAGAGAAATGCATTGTTAGTCTGATGGGGTTTCCTGTGTAGGTGACTAGATGCTTTTCTCTTGCTAATTTAAAAATTTTTTCTTTCACTTTGACTTTAGTCATTCTGATTACATTATACTGTGGTAAAGCCTTTTTTTTTTTGCAATGAATTTGCTTGGGTATCATTTGACCTCCCGTATCCTGATGTCTAACTGTCTTGCTAGACTTGAGATGTTTTCATAAATCATTTCCTTGAGTATGTTTTCTAAACTTTTTGATCTCTCTTCCCTCTTGGGAACACCAGTAATCCACAAGTTTGGTTGCTTTACGTAGTCCCAGATATCTCAAAGGCTTAGTTCATTCTTTTTTGTTCTTGTTTCCTAATATTTGTCTGGCTGGATTATTTCAAAAGACCTGTCTTCATGTTCTGAGATACTTCATTCTACTTAGTCTAATCTATTATTGATGATTTTGAATGCATTTTGTATTTCGTTCAATGAATTTTTCAACTCTAGAATTTCTGTTGTATGTGTTTTTTTTAAAAGATATCTGTCTCCTTGGTAAATTTCTCATTCATGTCCTTAATTGATTTTCTGATTTGTTTATATTGTTTTTCAGATTTTTCTTATACCTGATTGAGCTTCTTTAAAATGAATATTTGTAATTCTTTATCTGGAATTTTGAGGAATTCTTTTTGATTGAAATCCACTGCTGGACAATTGTTTTGGTCTTTGGTGGTATCATATTTCCTTGCTTTTTCATGTTTCCTGTGTTTTTACTTTGATATCTACATATGTGATATAGCAGTTGCTTGTTCCAATTTTTCAAAATTGTTTTTACAGGGCAGAATTTTTTCTGAAGATGTATATATGTTGTTGGTTGAGCAGTACACTTCTTTGGCTTTAATTTTGGGTGTTTGTGGTAGTGTGATCTTGGTATTATTTCTTTAGCAGTACATAGGGTGAGTGGCAATTGTGATTTCCTCGGTGGCTTAGGGTATGATTATTAGGTGAGACTGTGATGAAGTTTTGCTGGGGACTTTGATGGCAGCTGAGCCAGCCTTTGGGCCCTGAGTGGTAACAAAAATGGGCTGAATGTCCCTGTTTTTAGGTCCAGAAGAACTTATACTGGCACCAGTGTTAGTGGGTCCTAGACAATTCTTGAGCCTCTAGGTAGCTTGCTCAGAAGTTACTAGTAGGAGAAGATTGCCAGGTATGGGGGCATGTTCTCAGGCTAAGAGGCACCTGATATGATGTGGGTAGTGGCAGTAGCAATGGTGGAGCCACCCACTGGGATCCTAGTTGTCCATGTTTACATTTCTGATAGCAGTAATGAGTTGGCTGGGCTAGTCCCACAGCTGCCTGTAGCAGGGTGGTAGGTTTCATTCTAAGTGTGCTTAGCAGAGTTTGGTCTCCCCTGTCTCTCCATGGCCAGGTGGTGGCTGCAGCCATGTCACTTGACACTTGGCTGAAAATAGGGTGCAGTCCAGAGTTAAACTCTCAAAATGGCCCTAGCTGAGGGCCTTTGATCATAGATGGCGGGACACCTTTCAGGTTAGTGATGTTGGCAAGAAATTGTGGAGACTGAAGTCAACTCGATGTTGACTCAGTCTCATAGCAGTCCAATTCTGGTGGTGGGTAGTGTCCTTTGTATATATAAAAGAGCTGGCTCCTTGTCCCTGCTCAGCTGGGTGGTGGCTATAGTTGTGCCAGCCTGAACTTGGTCCTAGGACAGGGTGCAACCCACTGTTAAACTCTTAAAAGGAGACTTGGGATGGTGGAGGCCTTCCCAGGTAGGCAGTTTGGGCAGGAACATAGCACACAGTTTAAGAACCACTGCTTTAGAATATCTATATTTTAAAGACTCCTAAATTGCTATTGACTCTCTAAGTCAATAACTTTCCTACTCCTTCTTCTATCTTATTTTTGTCTAACATATGTAAAGCCCTTACAATTATTTAAGAAAATCATCCAAAATATAAACTGGGAAAGCATAAGAACTGGCAATTAACAAAAGAAAATATACCAATTTGTCCTCAAGTATATAAAAAAATGTACAATTTACTTGTAATCAAAAAAATACAAATTAAAATAAAAATACTTTTTCTCATAAAAAGATCTGGAAAAAAGGAAAACACTAGTAATATCAGGCTTGATAAAGAATGAGAAAATCTTCACATTCTCAAATTAAATTATTAAAGCAAATAAAAATTGGCACAATTTACATATTCTCAAATTGAATTCTACAACTATAAATTGGTACAGTCTTTCTGAAATAAAACTTGTCAATGTCTTCTACTTCTGGAAATTTATCTTAATGAAATGGATGAGTATTTAAAGATGTATATATGTGTGTATATATACATACTTATTTATATGTATATAAATATATATTTACATTGAACTGTAAAAGTATTAACAGTAGAAAATTCAGCACAACCAGAATATATGTCAAGAAGGATTTGGTTATAGAAATTTTGGTGAATCCACACTATGCAGCAATGAAAATGGATGAAGTAAATCTTCATTGTTGGTAGAGATGGAAGCCCAAGATACTTTAAGTAATGAAAAATAAACAACATGCTACAAAAGTACTTAAATAATATGACCCTATTTAAAAAAATAATATTGCTGATGACAAACCCACAGCCAACCTCATACTGAATGGGGAAAAACTGAGAACATTCCCACCTAGAACTGGAACCAGACAAAGTTTCCAACTGTCACCACTTCTATTCAACATGGTGCTGGAAGTCCTAGCCAGAAAAATCACACAAGAAGAAAATCAAGGGTCCAAATGGGGGAAGAAGAAGTCAAACTATTGCTTTTTTCTGATGATACTATCTTATATCTAGAAAACTCCAAAGATTCTGCCATGAGACTACTGGAATTGATAAACAAATTCAGCAAAGTCTCAGGTTACAAATCAATGTACAGAAATCAGTAGCATTCCTATATGCCAACAAAAGTCAAGCTGAAAATCAAATCAAAGACTCGATACCTCTCATAATGACAACAAAAAAAAATAAAATACCTAGGAACATATATAACCAAGGAGGTAAAAGATCTCTACAGGGAGAAATATGAAACACTGAGGAAGGAAATCACAGAGAATATAAACAAATGGAAAAATATATCGTGCTCATGGATTGGCAGACTCAACATTGTTAAAATGTCTATACTACCCAATGTGATTTACAGATTCAATGCAATCTCCATTAAAATAACAATGTCATTTTTCACAGATCTAGAAAAAAATAATTCTATGCTTTGTATGGAACCAGAAAAGAGCCTATATAGTCCAGGCAAACTTAAGCAATAAAAACAAATCAGGGGGCATTACTTTACTGGACTTCAAGCTGCACTACAAAGCTATAGGAACCAAAACTGCATGGTACTAGCATAAGAACAGAAACATAGACCAATGGATCAGAACAGAGAACCCAGATATAATTCCATTCTTATGTTGCTATTGGATTTTTGACAGAGCAGACAAAAATATACACTAGGGAAAGGAATCCCTATTCAATAATGGTGCTGGTAAAATTGGATAGCCACATGTAGAAGACTCAAACAAGATCTGCATCTTGCACAACTCACAAAAATTAATTAATGATGGATAACAGCCTGAAACCTAAGAGACGAAACTATAAGAATTCTAGAAGAAAATGTTGGGAAAACTCTTACAGACATCTGCTTAGGCAAAGAATTTGTGAAGAAGACCCCAAAAGCAATCACAGCAATAACAAAATAAATAAATTGGACCTGATCAAATTAAAAAACTTCTGCACAGCCAAGGAAACAATCAATAGAACAAATAGACAATCTACAGAAAGGGATAAAATATTTGCATGCTATACATCTGATAAAGGGCTGATAAGCAGAATCTATAAAGAACTCAAGCAAATCAGCAAGAAAAAAATCAAGCAATCCCATTAAAAAGTGGGCAAAAAACATGAACAGAAACTTTTCAAATGAAGATAGACTAATGGCCAAGAAACATATGAAAAAATGCTCAACATCTCTGATTTTCAGGGAAATGCAAATCAAAACCACAATAA
>CAUYSK010071455.1:0-25699 GCA_963575035.1 Avahi laniger | reverse complement strand
CCAAATCCTAAGCCTGGCAAAGAAAACCCTTTATCACCTGACACTGCCTTCTTCTCCTGCTTCACCTCTCATCGTCCTTTCATGTCCTCCTGGGCTTCCACCCATGCCAAAATGTACTCCCTTCCCTGAAGACTCCACACTTTTCCCTTCTACCTTACCTTTAAACATGCCATTGTCATTGCCTGGAACACCCTCCCCTCTCTTTATTGTTAGGTTAATTCCTTCTTATTTTTTAAGACCATGCTCAAATGTTGCCTGCTAGGAAAAGCCCTCTGTGGACTCTTGTGGCAGAAGTTAGTTAGGTAGGTAGGCAGAAGTTAGGACTGTGAGCAGAAGTAACTTTGTTACTTATGGACCAACACTGTTAGACATCAATGTGCAGCTTCTATCCCTCTTTCTCTGCCATGGAACCTTGGAGGCCATGTGTTACAAATGGTATAGCAGCAAGAAGGCTGCCTAACATGCATCAGGCTTCACGTAAGAGAAATAACCTTTGTTATGTTCAACCCCTTAAGTTTCAGGGTTGATTTGATACCATTGCAAAGCGAGCTATCCTGAATAGTACCACCTCCCCTTAAACTGAATAAAGGACCCCTTCCTTTTTGGCTCCTCAGCATGTTTCCACTGGAATTGGTAACTTAAGTCTCTATCTTCTCTTCTAGACTATGAGCTTCTTAAGACAAGAGACTGTTTTTATCTCCTTTCTATCTCTGTGGACTCTACTCCAATAGAATGCTAGCACATACTAGGAATTCAAGAAATACTTGCTGGATTGAACTGTGTCTCATCTTCCCTAACTACCTGTTATAATTTCCATATTTTATAGGGATTCAGAAGTGCAAAACGACTCTGCCTAAGGTCACTCAATCCACCTAGACATCAAATTTGCTTCCATTCAGCTTTTGTGGTTTGTGAGGCTACCAAAGATGAAGCTGGGGCTAATTAAAAGCCTCCCTCCTCTCTCACCTGTATCAGTCAGAGTCCCACAGAAAACAGATGGCATCTTTGCATGGGAATCATGAATAAATTTTTAAATGAAAAGAGACATGTGGGTAGGGTGAAGGGAACCCAACAAGGGGTGTTGAGGCACACAGGCACTAGCAATGAAGAATGGGTGGAAATGCTGTTCCTGGAGCCCAGCTAAGGAAGACAGAAGCTATGGTTCTAGGAGGATACAGTGACTAGCATAATTGTAACAAATCCAGAGGGAATGTAAGCAATAAAAACCTCTCCCCTTCTTTTGTGAGTGGGATCTTCTACTGGTGGTTTCACATTGGCAAACCTAATCGAAGCCCAAGGACGATGAGCCCAGATGACACAGACTTTGGAGGTGAGTCTCTCAGAAAAGGGGTGGCAATCATTAAGGGAAGGGTGGTGGAAGGATAACCAGCACATACCCCCAAATCTGAGACTGAGCATCCGAGACTTGGTGAAGATTTCCCTATCAAGCAGGTATCTAGTTAAGAGTAGGAAGTAAGGTGAAGACGCAGTCCATTTTAGCATTGGCCTTTAACTCATCCTTCAAGTGTGATCTAAGACATTGTATCTTCTAGACATCCTTCTCTGAACCCTCAGGATGGAATAAATGCCCTACTTTATGTTTATTTAGCTTCTAATGCTTACTTCTTTCATAACACTTACCAAATTATGCTGATATTTTATCTTTTTATGTATCTGTCTCCCTCACTTGATTCAAAGCTCCTTGAGGATAGGGATTATATCTTATGAATCTGTGTATCTAACATGGTGTCAAGTATCTAGAATGGCCCATTTCGACCCACAGATTTTTATGCAGAAGTACACACTTTATAGCAATTCTAAATCTTCAGTCTGTAAACTCTCTCTTGCATGGTACTGAGCATGCATATGACGCAGAGAAAACTGAAAACCTATGGTTCATAACACGTTGATATAAAATCAACATGACAGATGTAATTGAATTTCTGGCTCATTGAGGGAAAAAGTAAAAGTATCCAATTGCCTCATGTATAGCAGACCTCTCAGCCAGAACATTGAAGAACAGCAGCATGGGGCAGGCATAGACCTCCTGTAATGCTTGTGGGCACTTATAGTCCATGGCCAGCCTCCCACCCCCCGCCACCCTATACAGATAGGTAACTGAGGATAAAGGGAGAACTTAGATCTATCTTTTTCATATTTTCTTAGTTACACAGTGTCTTTATATTTGAAGGCAGTGTGGTATAGTGCAAAGCCCCTGGACTTTAGGCTTAGACTGATTTGCAGTTAAATCATAGGGTACCACTTTATGGAGTTGGACTAGTTTCTTAACCTTTCTAGGCCTCAAGTCCCTCATCTGTAATACCCACACATGGAGTTGTGAGGATTAAACTGAGAAATTTTTGTAAAGTGCAAGGTTCAGTATAGGTAGTTGCTTTGAATTTGTTCCTTTTGCTTCATATTGTGGTACCATGTTTGTGGGCCAGAGATGAGATGAGAGCCTGCCTTCCACCTTATAACCCTGTAGTTATGGAGATGTCATTGTAGGTAGATATGATATGATACTGAAGGGAAATAATAAGATCTTTGGGATATGATTAATCCAAACAAATATCTGAATTGCTTAAACTACATCAGGTCTAAAGCTCCTTCTATTGATGTGCAAAGACAAGGTGTCTTTGAATCTGACACTGTGGCAGGTGGGAGCACCTATCTTCTCACCCAAACTTCCTGTGCTTTTTATTTCATTATAGGCCTTCACTGCCTTTTTTGAGCCTGCCTAAGACTCATTTCCAATCATTTCTCCTCCTTTTTAATCCAAGACTCACCACAACCACACAAGCCAGTGAGTAAAGCTGATGTGGAAGGGAGGTACAAAATCTTTCAAATTAAATGAAAAATGGGAAATAACTCTGTCTCCATTCTCGCCGTCAATTCTTGGTGAGCGTCAGAACACAGTCCCACAGTAGACAATGCCATCTTGTGGTTCTTGTGAAAATCATTCCTTGGAAAATTCAAGAAGGTCATTGTTTAAATCTCACCACTAGTGTTCCTTCCCATCATGTTTTTACAGATTAAACCATCATTCTCTAAGCCTTCACCTAATAAAAGCAGGAGAGAGATTATTGATAAAGCAGCAGGTCACTCTAAAATGGGAAAATCTCATACTCTGTCTTTAAAAAACCTTAGTACATTTGTGCTTTTGACAGAAAGATAGAGGCAGGCTGGCTCTGTGGTTTGTTTACCTTGGGAAGCAGTTACACATTACTCTCTTTATAATAACATAGCCTGGAATACTGGGTCCCATGCCACACTGTCATCCTGCGCGTCAGCACTTTGAGTATCGAATCATGTGCAGAAAGCCCTCATCCACACTTGTCTGAAAATGTTTCCTCTGGGTTAAAACTCACACATAAAGGTTTCAGCAGCAGCAGCTGTTTGGGCCACTTTTTGGAGTTATGTGAGTACTGTGGGTTCAGTTATATTTCCTTGGAACATAAAAATAGGAGGTTTTGGTTTGTTACCTTTGAAACCTGAGGGAAATCAAAACCGGAGCTCATTTTAGATACTGAAGCGATTAATCCATAGTGTTCTCTCAGTTGAAGTAATGATTTCATGCACTGAAATAGTTCCTGCAGAAATATCCTATCTCTTTTCTGTTCATAAGTGACCAGAAACAGCATTTTAAAAAATCCTGCAATAGAACACAGAATACTCTTATGTATAATAAGCATACCAATTAATGTTTCTTTTGTTTATAACCCAATTCTAGTAGAATCTACTAAAAGCAAACTTATCTAAAAATGTTTTAAATTATTAATATTTAAATTTTAATTCATCATATGATATTAAAACACTTTGATAACATCTGTGAGAATAAGTATACCATGTTTTTGAAAGCAA
Source organism: Avahi laniger (assembly GCA_963575035.1). Lineage (NCBI taxonomy): Eukaryota > Metazoa > Chordata > Mammalia > Primates > Indriidae > Avahi > Avahi laniger. The sequence continues at coordinate 21,838 of CAUYSK010071455.1, read as the reverse complement.
TTTGCCCTTTCAAGATCGCAAATATGTCTCACAAAATTAACTTACTTATTTAGTCAATAGATATTTTTTGAGGACTTACTAGGTCCCAGACACTCTAAGAGGAGTTGGGTACCCAGAAAGTAGTAAGATGTGGTTCTTGCTTTCAAGGAGTTCACAGTGTAATGGGAGCAACAGACAAGTAAACAAGTAATTAAAAATGCACGTGGTTAGTTCTGTAAAGGGGAGAATTGGGAGTTATATGAGCAAACATTGGAGCAACACAGCAATCCAACCTTAGGAATCATAGGAAGTTTTTAGATGAAAGTGACAAAATAAAAAATGACAAAGAGTTCACCAAGTGAAAGAGTAAGAAATAATATTTTACTCAAAGAAAAGAGCATGGGCAAATATCAAATACAGAGAAGATCTTAGGCTCAGAGAACTGGAAGTACCTGAGTAATGTTGGGGCAAAGAATAGGAGATGGGTGTACATCTGAGGGAAAGGGAACAATTGGACCTTAAAATCCATGTCAGTGAATGTGCCCATTATCCTGAGGACAGAGGGAAGGTATGGAGTAGCTAATAAAGCCAGAGGGGCCAACTGTCCTGGTTTTCCTGGGACTGTCCCAGTTCTAACGCTGAAATTCTTGTCTTTTAGGAAACCCTTCTGTCCCAGACAAGCCAAGATAGCTGATCACCTTAAATGTGCCATCATAAAATTTGGTTTTATAAATATCATCATTGCTGCAAGGTAAAGACTAGATCACAGGGAGTATGTCAGAAAGGGGATCAGTTAGAAGGCTGTTGAAGTGATACAGGAGAGAGAGAATGGTGGCCTGAACTAAAATAATGGTGGCAGGAATGGGGAGGAGTGAACAGATTCAACAAGAGATGCCTAAGATGAAGACTAAACAGAGATCAGACTGGGCCTGTATGGTGTGGGAGGGAAGGGAGTGGCAAGGAAGAATAAAGCATCTAGAATAATTCTTAGATTTCCTAATGGCTTAGTTAACTTAGTGGGTAGAAGTACCAAACACCAAGAGAGGAAACTGAAAGAAAAGCAGTGAGTTTGAGGAAGAAAATAATGAAAGTATTTTCAAAATATTGAGAAATTTGAGGGGCCTGTGAAATTCTAAGTAGAACCTTCCCATACTCAGATAGTTTAGGTGAGAGATTCGGGGTGGACATATAGATTTGAGAGTCTTCTGCATGTGGGAGATACTGTGGCAAGGGCGAGGTCACCAAGGGAGTATGTAAAAAAAGAAAGAGGAGATAGCTAAAGTCTACAGTTAGGATTCTGGCAGTGGGAAAACAACGTACAGAGGAACCTTACAGGGAAATGAAAAGCAGAAGGAGCATAGTGTTACAAAAGCTAAGGAAAAAGTAATTAAGTCTTCCAGAAAGAGGAAGAAGTCAACACTATCAAATGATGTAGTAACATCTACTAAGATGAGGATCAAAAGAGCCCATTGGATCCAACGACATAGAGTTTATTGATGACCACATGGAGAGCAGTTTCAGGGGGCAGCAAAGGTAGACTTGGGTTTGCTGGGAATTAGTGACCAGGATTGTAAGTGGAAGGTGAAAGTAGAGACTGAAATGACAGATAGCTCTTTCACAAAGTTTGTTTGAGACAGGATGGAGAGATGAAGATGGTAGTTAGAAGATGACCAGGGATTAGGGAAGATGTTTTCCAAGATGGAAGCACTCAACCCCAGACAAGTGTGCTGTATTCAAGGTCACTCCAACAGTGTTGTGATGACTATACTCCAGAATGCAGGCAGCCCTGAGTGTAGACTGGTATACCCTGCTTGAGAATCACATGTGTTTCCCTGGAGTCTTACACCAATGGTAACACTTAAAGTAATCATCTGAAATTTGTATAATAACCTCTATAGCCTTTCAATGAAGCTCTCTTTCTCTAATATTTCTGCCTTCAAAACCATTTTACACCCAGAAGCCTATGACCCTTTAAAAATTTAAACTATGAATCAACCACTAATGAAACGATATAAAGAGATAAACTCAAAAATACTATTAAAAAGTAAAATGGAATTCTTAAAATTGTTCACGTAACCAACAGGAAGGCAAGAAAAGAGAAACATAGGAACAAGAAACAGAGGAAACAACTGAGAAACAACTAGCAAAACGATAGACTTAAGCTCTAACATATGAGTAATAACCTTGAATTTAAATGGGTTAAATACACTAATTAAAAAGCATTAATTGGCAAAGTGGATAACCTCTTTTTAGATTTAACAACAAAAGCATAATACATAAAAAGAAAAATTGATAAAGTTTACCTCATCAAAATTGAAAACTCTTGCTCTACAAAGGGCCCTATTAAGATAGAAAGACAAGCCACAGAATCAGAAAAAACATTTACAAACCACATATCTGACAAATAAGTTGTATCTAAAAATATATAAAGAATACTTAAAACTCAATAGTTATTAAAAAGTAATTCAATTAGAATATGGGCAAAATACATGAACAGACATTTAATTGAACAGCATATACAGATAACTAATAAGTACAAGAGAACATGTTCAACATCATCAGCTATTTGGGAAATGCAAGGCAAAACCACAATGAGATATCACTACAACCTATAAACATGACTAATTTTTTTAAAAAAATAGTGGCAACATCAAATGCTAGAGAAAATTTAGAGAAAATGGATGACTCATATGTTGATGGAGAGAATATAAAATGATACAGGCACTCTACAAAACAGTTTGGCAGTTTCTTATAAAACTAAACATGAAATTACTATATGATCCAGCAATTGCACTTTTGGGTACTTATCCAAGAGAAATGAAAACTTAGGTTCATACAAAAACCTGTACATGAATATTCATAGTAGTTTTATTTGTAATAGCCAAAGACTAGAAGCAACTCAGATGTCCCTCAATGAAAAAATTGTTAAACACACTGTGGTATGCTATACTGTAACATACTACCCAGCAATAAAAAGAATGAACTATTGCTATAGACAACAATCTGGATGAATCTCCAAAGAATTATATTGAGTAAAATGATCCAATACACAAATATTAAATAAGATTTCATTTGTAAAACATTCATTAAATGAAAAAAATATAGAAATGGAGAACAGATTAGCGGTTGCCAGGGGAGAGGAATGTGGAAGGAAGTAAGAGGTAGGTGGATGTGATTATAAAAAGGCAACCATGAAGGATCATTGCAGTTATAAAAATTCCTGTATCTTGACTGTAATACGAACCTATATCTGTGATAAAATTGCATATAACTCAAGTAATGGACAAGGATAAAATATTTGCAGAAGACATACTAATAAAAGGAGCTCTTAAAACTCAATAAGAAAATGAACAACACAATTTAAAAATGAGCAAAAGACCTAAATGGACACTTCACCAAAGAGTAGATACAGATGGCAAATAAACATATGAAAAGATACTCAACATCATATATTATTGGGAAATTGCAAATCAGAACAATGATATATCATTATACATACCTATGATAATGGCCGACATTAGGGTGGGAACTCACAGCACAGGCTGAGAAAGAATTCTCAACACAAAGAATAGGATAGAAAGAAGTAAAAAGTGTATTTTAGTTTCCCTGAGAGAAGATTGGGGGGAAGGGCTTGGTACATGGAAAAAAGAAAGAAGAAGTGCTGGCCCTGAGCAGAGGGGCTTGGGATTTTTATGGGGGTAAAGAGAAAAGAAAAGTTTATTGTTGCAGACTAATAGCAGGAAACAGCTGTGAAACAGCTGTGTTTGTTTTTCCTTTTTTTTCCTCTTCTCTGTGAGGTTAGCTTATCAGAGTCCTTAGAATGTGGTCTGGCTCAGGAGCTGGGGAACATCATGATCCTTCTGTCCATTCAGTTCTTTTCAAGGGCTGTAAAACAAACTCTCAAATGAAACAATTTAAGACAGAGGTGGTTAATCTAACAAACGGGCAGTTGTGCTGTGATCTTTTCCTTCAAAGGGGCAATGTCCTGTGAGTTTTATGTGCTGTGAGTTTTCTCCTTTTTTCTGTTAGATAGTTTATTTTTTCTCCATTAGGTACTTTATTAGTAAGGCCATCCTATCAGCCAACATCCAAAACAATGACAATACCAAATGTTGGTAAGGATGTGGAGCAATAGCAACTCTCATTCATTGCTGCTGGGAATGCAAAATGGTACAGCCACTTTGGAAGACAGTTTGGTGGTTTCTTTAAAAACAAAACATACTCTTACCATAAAATCTAGCAATCATGATTCTTGGTATTTACCTAAAGGAGTTGAAAACTTATGTCCACACAAAAACCTGCACATGGCTATTTATAGAAGCTTTATTCATACTTGCCAATAACTGAAACCAACAGAGATGTTCTTCAGTAGGTGCATGAATAAATACACTGTGGCACATCCAGGACATGGAATATCATTGAGCACTAAAAGAAATGAACTATCAAGTCATGAAAAGACATGGAGGAATCTTAAATGCATATTACTAAGTACAAGAAGCTAATATGAAAAGACGACATACTGTATGATTCTATATATGACATTCTAGAAAAGGCAAAACTATGGAGACTAAAAAAGATCGTGGCTGGTAGGAGTTGGTGGAAAGGAGGGATGAATAAGCAGAGAACAGAGGATTTTTAGAGCAGTGAAACTATTCTGTATGATAGCATAATGAAGGGTATATGTCATAATACATTTTTTAAAACCCATAGAATGTATAACACCAAGAATGAACTCCAAGGTAAACTATGGACTTCAGGTGATAAAGATGTGTCAGTGTAGATTGATCAGGTGTAATAAATGTAGGGTAGGATGCTGATAGTGGGGAAGTCTGTGCCTGTGTCATGCCAGGGGGCATGTAGGAACTCTCTGTACTTTCTCCTCAATTTCTCTGTGAACCAAAAACTGCTTTAAAAAATAAAGTTTATTGAAAAATTACATAGAACTAAATACACACATGCACACACATGAGTACAAATAAAACTGAGGAAATCTGAATAAGATTGGTGGATTGTATTAACATCAATATCCTGGTGATGATATTGCACTGTAGTTTTGCAAGATATTACCATTAGGAGAAACTGGGTGAAGGGTTCATGGGATCCATCTATTTTATTTCTTACAACTACAATTGTAACATGGGAATCTACAATTATTTCAAAATAAACAAGTTTAATTAAAAAATGTAAACTAGATCGAGTCTCCATCCTGCTAAAAAGCATTCAACTGTTTATTCCTCTTAGAATAAAATCAATAAAATGTGTATTGTATATGCTCTTGCATGATCTGTGTTTCAGCTTCTCTCTCTCTCTCTTTCTCTCCCTTTTTCAGTAGGCTCAACCAGAATGATTTTCTTTCTGTTTCTTCGGTATGTCAGACTACTTTTCTCTCTAAGCCTTTATACTTGTTCCTTCTGCCTGGACTCTTCTCCAGATCACTTATAGGGCTGCCTCAGTCTTATTCATTAGTTCATGTGTCATTATTTCAAGAAGGTATGTTCCTGATCATTCTATTTAAAATGGTTTGCCCAGGCATCTTTATTACCTTACTTTTTCTAGCCATAATTGGAAACTCTGTATACATTTTCATTTGCCTTTTTCCCTTTACACACCATCCTCTGCAGAATGCATGTTCCGTGACTCCAGGAATGTTTGTCTTGTTTCCTCCTGTGCCCAGTACCCAGCTCAATACCTGAATCCTAGTAGGTGCTCAGTAAATATCTGCTAAGTAAATGACTTTTTTTAATGCATGAATATATCAAATAAGATACCCATTCAAATATGGGAAAAAGTTAGAGAAAGTAAAAGAGCTATATAGCTTAGGGCCTTCACAGTGCAGCTGTTTAAATTGCAGTTTCACTGAGAAATAATAGCTTTAAAGGAAGGAAGACATACTGCTTGGTGGGAACCAACATCAATTTCCCAGTTTTTCTGAACATATTTAGAGGTGAGTTTGAAAAGTAATTAACCATGGATTCCCCACTCTCTGTGCTCTGGGTCTGACAGCAAGGTTAATATGCTCGCAGGGAGATGAGTCCCTGTGGCCTTCGAAGATGAAGATTCAAGATATGAAAAAAATAACAGCATGCATTTTTGGTACAGGGTGGTAGGAGGTTTTATTCTAGCTCATTGTTGCATCTACTATTTGCCTGCTGCTTGCCTGATAGTTCCCTCATTTCACCAAGTTTGGTGCTGGAATCTATGGGAGCATGGTGACGCATGAAAGAAAGAGAAAAATGTTCAACTTTTTGGAAAAAATGTGTTTACTCACCACAGCAGCACTTTGACCTGACTCCATCGGGTAAGAAATATTCAAAAGCAAAACTCAGAAGAGGAAGACAGGTGTTTGCTATTCTCGCCTCTCACACTGCATGTTCTCCTGAAGTTCCCCACTGCTGCTGGGCCTCTGGCTGAATTAGGGATGGCTTCTCCATTCCCTGCTGTCTTAGTCATTTCAGAGTACTATACTAATGTATCAGAGTGGGTGGCTTAAACAATGGAAATTTATTTCCCTTAGTCCTGGAGAATGGGAGTCTAGGATCAAGGTGCCAGCTGATTTGGTTCCTGGTGAGGGCTTGCTTCCTGGTTGTGTCCTCGAACATAACCAGGTTATGTCCATGTCGGGTGGGGGGAAAGAGAGAGGAATCAAGCTCTCTCCTGTCTTTCCTTATAAAGGCATGAATCACATTATGCGGACTTCAGTCTCATGACCTAATCACCTCCCCAAAGCCTTACCTCCAACACCATGACATTGGGGATTAGAGTTTCAACATACGAGTTTGGGGAGACATGAATATTCAGTCCACAGCACCTGCCAAGCTCTTCTCTCTTCTTCCTTCATGATGGGTTTACCAGTGTTACTCCTCAATCCCCAGCTTCCAGCTGGAATGTGGGAGCATGAGAAAGGCACAAGCAGTGAAGCTTTAGTCAGAAACCTCAAACTCCCCCAGTGGGTGGGACAACTGACCTTTCCAAAGCCCAGGGTTCAGGAAGAATTCTCTACCAAAGGACAGAATTCGAGCACCCCCAACACCACTTCCTAAAATAGCAGGGGTTTAATATGTTTTCTTTGTTGGCGTCTTTGGATGATTCAATTTAGAAAAAATTTTTCATAGAGTTATACTACTGTATGACACAAGTTTGAAAATATCTCTGGCACACCTCTGATTTTCATCCTGGTTTAATGGCAATAAGTCTTCTTTGCTGGATACCCCTCCTAATCCAAACTTCCACGCATGGGGGTGCCTCAGGGCTCAGTCCTTGGTTTTCATTTTTCCCATTCACTGCCTGGGTATCTGTCCAGTCCCTTGACTTTAAATATCACCTACGTGCTGCCTAGTCACAAACATATGTCATCAGCCCTGACATTCCCTCGGAACCCCCAACGTCCCCATCTAGCAGCCCGTGAAGCTTTTCCACTTGAATGTGCACTAGACAGCTCGAGTCTAACACGTTCACAACTCAACTCCGGATACAGCCATCCACACCATCTTCTTGACTGTTCTCCGTTTCACACCCCGTATTTCATCCCTCAGCAAGTCCTGAATCAGCTCTATCTTCAAAATACATCCCATCACTTCTCACCACCTGCTCGGCTTCCCCTTGGCCTCCTGTGATTCCCTGTTGTGGCATCCTAACTGTTCTTTGTTTCTACCCCTAGCCCTCTACAGTCGCCACAGAGCAGCCAGGGAAATAATTTTGCACGCGAATGAGATCATAGCAATCCGCTGCTCAAATTCTTGCGTGGTTTCTTGTCACAGAGTGAATAAAATGCCCGCTTCCCCAGCTCGGGCCCGAGGCCCCGCCCAGGCTGGCCCCGCCCCTGCCCCAGGATTCCTCGCTGCTGCACGCAGCTGCGCACTGGCCACCCCGGCCTCTCTGCGGTCCGCAGGCCCCTCCTCTAGGTCTCTGCACCCGCCTTGCTTTCTGCCTGGACCCCGCCTCCCCCAGCTGTTCACATTCTCCCTCCCTTACGTTTTCAGGCTTCTGCTCAAGTGTCGCCTCCTGAGAGAGCCCACTTCTGACTGACCCTTCCGTCTGAAGTAGCAAACTCACCCTGTTGCCTGCTCCCCTCACACTGCTGTAGAGGGCACCCACTCTCCATGGTTCCACTTAGGATTCTTCGACTTTAGCATGGTGAAAAGACATATGCATTCGGTAGAAACCGTCCTTCGAATTTGGAGTTTTGCTCTTTTCCCTGGCTGGCGATATGCGGTACGATACTCCGTCTCAATGTTGGGCAGTGGCCGCTCCCGGTCAGCCACGAGGTCCATCTCTGCAGTGCGCTCTGTTGCCAGACGGTTTATGGAGACGAGGTTAAGGTAGGATTCTTAGTAGGTTATGTTTATTAAGTGCATTTTCGACTTAGGCTATTTTCAGCTTAATGGGTTTATCAGGATGTAACCACATCAAAAGTAGAGAAGCTCCTGTATTTCTCTTCTTAATACTATCAAGCCTTATTATTATATTGTATTATACTCTGTTTATTGATTGTCTGCCTCACTAGAATGTAAGCTCCAGGAGGGCAAGGAATTTCTTTTATTCATTCTTACATGTCCAGCCCCTAAAACAGCTCTGGGTATGTGGTACATGATTAATAAATAGTTGCTGAATAAATGAATTCCCTCATTTTTCAGATAAGAAAATTGAGGCCCAGAAGATTAAACTACTAAGAGATAGAAAATTAAAGCAATTGCTTAAGATGAATAATTCAGTATTTCCCTTCTTACCTGACTATTTTAGAGAACTAGTATTTCTGGAGACAAGAGGTCCAGATATAGAGAGTCTTCTTGATTTTCCACTAATGCAAGAAATGATCAAGTTGGCACAACATGCAAAGCAAAATTAAATAATTTGGAAACTGGGAATATGAAGAAGGGGGAAATTGTGCAGCAATGTCTCAGTAATAGAAATCCTGTTCCTAAGTGACACACCACTACTTTGAGATGCAGTGGTCTAAGAGGAACCCGGTTAGGAGTAAAAGGGGATACAAGCCACATCCATTTGTTCCCTGTGAGCAAAGAAAGGATGTGAGCGCTCAAACAAAGTAACCAGCCAAACTTTCGGGCTTAAAATAAATGGCCCTGGCTAGGTGTTTAGGACAAAGAGTAGGTATGTCTGATATATATCCTACCCTATTTGTAGTATTATATCAAAGGTTCATTTAACCTCATGATAAGCAACGTACGAAAACATATACATGTATACGTATATCTACAGATAGATACTTTGCTCTCCTTTACAAGATAATTATTTTACAAAGCATATAGAATCTTTGCACTAATTTCTTGACAATTAAAACAATTGTTTTTTTCCAATCAATTCATCCTGTGGACATTGCTCCATAGAGAAAATGGCGGGAATGCCTCTGGGCAGGTCAGCTGGTTGTCTCTGTTGAATCATCAATGAATCTGTTGCTTTGGGCTTATCAATTTCTTTGGCTTTTGACGTTGCTCTGACTGTTGGGCTGTTTTTTTGCAATCCACCCCTCCCCACCTTCACACACACACACACCCCTCACACCACACACTCACTACAGCTAATTTTCACTTGCAGGCAGTTGCTGGGACAAGTGTTCTGCACGTACCTTCACATCTGGTGCTAACAGAAGTCCAGGTCTTCCTGGGAAACGCTGTGACATAATGGTGGGAGTCCAAACAAGCTTATCCTGAATCTTGAAGTATTACCCTATCTCACATCTTAATTGAACTCCTGGAAGAGAAAACAATTTTCTTTTCAGCAATTTTGGTATTAGCAAAATCTACTTACTCCTGGAAAAGAAGTGCTGAGAAACATTGTATACCATTGAACTTGACAAGGCCTGACTTTTAAAACTGGGTTTACTAGATTCTTCTGCAATAAAGACAGCAGCATAAAGAGATAATGATCAGGAGTCAAACTCTCTCCTTTGACATCAATTTCACATTGTATTCTTTTTTCTTTATAAGTTTTTTTCAGAAGCCATTTCCTATAAGAAATCTTACCACATTATCACAAACCCACTTAGAAATGTAACCAGTTCTCTCCAGCCCTGTCACTGAAGCACAACCATGTTGCCTTATACGGGTATGCACTCCTTAGTTCCTTATTGATGAAAGGGGCTTACTTGGCTTATCTTCCCATTGCACAGTATGCTCTGAGGGGGGGCTCATGTTAAAATCAAAATTTTAAAATATATGTAATCTAGCATTCTCTAGGACCTCATATGGGGTCTGGTATAGAAGCAATGGCTCTTAACCATGGCTTCCCATTAAGATGACCTGGAAAACTTTAAAAACTTGCCAATTTTTAGATGCTGCCTTCAGGGACTGGACTTAATTGGTCGAGGGTAGAGGGATTATTATTTTTAAAGCTCCCTAGGCACTTCCTATTTGCCCTAAGGGGTTAACACTAGTTGGTTAGGCCAGGTTTGAAAGCACTTTCCATCATATACTAATTGCATTATCCTGACCAAGTTTACCCATCTTTTAAAAAACAGAACTAACATTTAATACTTCTATGGGTTATTATTCCCTGGATGGGATCATATCTTCCCCATTTGGAACCCCTGTTACTGCTTATACTCTCTAGGCTACTGTTTAACCTCTCTAAGCCTTGTATTTCCCTTTTGTAAAATACAGATTTTCATAAGTATTAACATAAAGATTTGGTGTGAAGATTAAATTAGATAATGTGTGAAAAGTACTTAGACTAGTACTTGGCATGTATAAGATTCAGCAGGTCTTAGCCACTCTGGGCACTGCCTATACAGTGTCTGGCCCAGGGCAGACTCTGTATCAATGTTAATCCTTCCTTCTGCTTCCCTTCCTTCTATTGCTCTACCTTACCCTGAGCTCTACCTTTATAAATGGGGCCTTTGGTATTTAGTAACCAAATCCCTCTAAAGGAGACCCAGATGTCTAAGTACAATTTTGAATTCTATCTCTTTTTAAATGATGATGAATTAAAGAAGACATGGTGTGTGTCTTCTATGGGACCTTATTACTCAAAGTGTGGTCCTCGGACACGCTGCATCAGCATATCCTGGGAGCTTGACAGCAAAGCATAATCTCAGGCTCCACATCAAACCTACCAAATCAGAATGTGCATTTTAACAAGCTGCCCAAGTGGTTTTGTATGTCCATTGAAGTGTGAGGAGGACCCTCATAGGAAGATGAAATGATCCATGAATGACCCATGAGTGCTCATGGATCTAGTTTACAGAGATTTCAGTATCATATCCTCACTGCCGGTCTGCCAGATCAGTTACTAGGATCACACTGTTGCATTGTCAAGCAAAGGTCTGAGTCTGAAGCGGCTCTAAACCCATACCATGCATCCATCCTCATTAGTGTGAACTCTGGCCATGCTCACGAGCTGTTCCTTGAACTCCATCACCTTTTGCCCATATCCAGATTTCCAGATCTGATCCTGATCTCTTGGCCTTCTGACTCATTGCCTCAGCAATGAGAATTCTTGTATTCCAGGATCTGACAGATGATGAAATTCACTCCTGATTCTTCACTTTCCCCCTTTGGCTACAATTGTCCCTTCTCATTTTCTCTTCTTCTTTCCACTCTGGAAAATTGCTCTACTCAGGCTTGCCTAAGGGGAGAGGGCTCTAGAACTGGGCTGGCCACTGGGAGAGGAAATCTGGCCAAGGAGGCAGAGTCAGGTGGACCTGTGAGGACTGCTTTGACCCTTTTAGAGTCATCTGATCTTGAGTCTGGCTCTTCAGTGATGCAAGGCTCTCTGGAGCAATGTTTATTAGTGTGTTAGGTTTCGGGTGGGAGGAGGGAGGCTGTGAATACATACAGATAGTACTTGCTAGTTTGGTAAAGAGAGTGCTACGTTGACTGACACCACTCCCAGTTTGCTCTTTAGAAACTGCCATTTTGGAATGGCCTTTCAGGTTCTGGCCTTTCTCCCTATCTGTATTTCCGTTGCAACCCAATTGGGTAAATGAAAGACTTTCTACTTTGCAAACCACAATTAATTATGTTGGGAATGAAAGTCAATAAAAGCTGCATCTGATATGTACAACAATAGATCATTCACTCAGCAGTAGCTAAAGAGAATCCACCAAGCCGCCCTCGCTTGTTTTCCTGCAGGTACAGTATTTTGGTTTATTTTAGTGCATATTGTTTGGCATCTTAAAATTATGTATTTTTTTATTCCAGTCATTTCACAAGCAAAACCGACTTCACTGATAATTAAATTCCCCTCACAATGGCAATTTCACCACTTATTTTCATTTTACTACAAGATGCCTGTGGATTATTAAGCGAGTTTCAGTTCTCACCCGCCCACGTACCTTCAATGCAATTGGAAAGAGGTGTCAGCATTTCTAAGGTGTGCCCAGATGATATGTAGTTCCCACAATTTCATGTTTTGAGGCATATATCATGCTATTTATGCATATGGGCTAGCTCAATAAGTATTTGGGATTTGTTTTAGAGGCTACTAAATTAATTTGGAGAGCTCTGAGTGCAAAGATAAAGCTCTTAATTGGCTATGTTCTATTAATATATAATTTTACATTAAATTAAAATATACAATTATTTATATTATTTTAGCTTTTAAATAATATTTTGTATTCCACAAGGTCCATATAAGAAGGTATTTGACTAGAACAAATAATAGTCTATGAGACTGGCAAATTCAGGAAAATGTAAGGTGGCACTTTACATTTGTAAGTTCAACTGATGTGGCAGGTTGGCTTGACCCATTCTGTTTGATGAATTAACTACTCTCATTCTGATCACACTGTCCTTCACTACAGTAACACTCACATATCACCAATTTGACAGATCCTTCCTCATTCAGCCCCTAATAAAGTATTTTTCAAAGTGCCTGTTGCTATCCTTCAGTGAGTCATGAAAACAATTTAGTGAGTTTCATACAGTATCTAAAAAAATAGAATAGATCTGAGTACCTCACAGGCAAATTTCAGTGATGTGTGTGTATATAATTACATGGTAATATAGATTGTATTGCTTATTGTGGTTTGTAATAAAAAAAAAAAGAGTTTGAATTACATTAACAGACCTGATATTGGTTCCCTCTTGAAGTGATTCCAAGATCTGGAGACCAAGAATCTTCATCTCTTAAAAAAACAGAGTCTTTAGATTGCTACTAAGGTAACAGGCCATTGCCAGGACCAAGAACCAGCTCTGGATCCCCTAGTTAAGTAATAGTACTAAGAATTATCTAATTATCAAAATCTGCAGTTCTCAAAGTGTGGACCCAGAACCAGCAGCATCAGCATCACATGGGAACTTGTTAGAAATGCAATTTCTCAGGTCCTACCCCAGACTTACTGAATTAAATTTCTAGGGAAGGGGCCAGAACCCTGTGTTTTACCAGCCTTCTAGGTGATTCTGATGCATGGTGACATTTATGGACCACTGATCTATCACTACATATGACCCAAGTTTGAGTCTGGACTTTGATTTTGCTTGTTAATGTATGACCTTATCCATCTGAAATCCCACCCCAAATATTTCTTCAGGGCCTTGGGTTTCTTTCCACATGAAGATTAAGTCTATTCAGTTATTGTGTGACTTCCAACAATGTTTTTCCTCTTGTCTTGCCCCCAGCCTCCTCCCTTTGGTTCTGCTGGGGCCTGATGGGTACTGAGATCACTTATATTTGGGCTCGCTGTCTCCAGCTGGGGCCATGGAGGCCCAGAGGTGCTGATGTCTGACAAAGCTGCTTGGCAAAGAGTGAGAGAACACAGCATAGTCAGGCGGAAACTTATTTTATGCAGAACTGTATAAACTCATACTATAGGGTTTTGAAAACATTGCAGTCCATCCTATTCATTGAATGCTTTTTAATACAATTCAATGTGCCAGTATTTCTTGTATGATATTACATCTATTTTTATGTACTTTATGGCTCTTGAACAGACATAGCTTATTTGTTAATATTTCCATAAATCCTATGTGGACAAAGTGAGATAACCTAGATATAAGTGATTTGTATGTGTATGGCACAAAGTAAGCATTCAGTTTCTCTCTGCTAAGATGAAGACTCTTGGCTATTAGTTTAACAAGACACAAGAATCTTCCTTAAACATGAGTGATTCAGTTTCCACAAGATGAGCCCTAGGGTTTGGGGGGCTACACACACATACTTACATGAAGTTTTCAATCTGTAGGGGCTAAGGAGAATTTTTCCAGTGGAAATCTCAGTGTTTAAGTGGCACATGAAGTTACCTGAGGATTCAAAGGGCAGAAAAGATTAGGCCTTCAGGCTAGAGAATTGTGCCATCACACCACACACTCCCCGCCACCGTAGACCACACTGCAAACACACCCCACGCATATCGCATACTCACATCCACACCACACACCACCCATACCCACCCCACATCCTGCACCACACAAGTGTGGGATAAAAAAATCTGAAAAGACCGTTTACTATGGAAGAATATTAAAGGTAGTTAGAAAACTACTCTAAAGAGTCTTCAAGTCCAAGTGATATTATAAAAGAGTTTTCTAGCCTTTGAAGAATAGATATTTCATTCTATACAAATTATTCCAGAACACACAAGAAGAGAAAACTTCCCAATTCACTTTACAAAGTTAATGTTTCCTAGAAACCAGAGCCAGATAAAGAAGTGGCAACAAAACATATCATTGTACCAATGATTATAGGTGTAAAATTCCGAAATTAACTGTTAACAAATAGAATCCATCGATATATTAAATGAATGATGCATGACAATGCAGTGCTTTAATTGAAGAATATAAAGACAGTTTCAACATAAAGAAATCTAGTAATATTATCTATAATATTCATAAAGTAAAACAGAAAAATATATAGATATATGTCATAGATATATGTATAAAAGTACTTTGATAAAAGTCAAAATCCATTCTTTTTTCAATTTTTATTGTGATAAGTCACGTAGCAAAATTTACCATCATAACCATTTTTAATCATACAATTTAGTGGTATTAAATATATTTATAATGTGAAACCATCACCATTCATCTCTATAACTGTTTTCATCTTGCAAAAATGAAACTCTGTACCCATTAAACGAAAACTCTATCCCCTTGTGCCCAGATCTGGCAACCACTGTTCTACTTTCTGTCTCTATGATTTTGACTTTTCTAAGTATGTTATATAAGTGGACTCATACAGTATCTGTCTTTTTGTGACTGGCTTCTTTCACTTAGCATAATGTCCTCAAAGTTCATCCTGGTAGCGTATGTCAGAATTTTCTTCCTTTTTAAGGCCAAATAATATTCCGTTGTACATGTATACCAAATTTTGATTATCCATTGATGGATACTTTGGTTCCTTCCATGTTTTTACTATTATGAATAATGCCGCTATGAATATGGATGTGCAAATATTTCTCTGAGACCCTGTTTTCAATGCTTTTGAGTATATAGCCGGAAGTAGAATTGATCATGTGGTAATGCTAATGTGATAATTCTATTTTTAATTTTTTGAGGAACCACCATACTATGTTTAATAGTGGCTGTGCCATTTTACATTCCCACTAACAAGGATTCCAATTTCTCCACATCCTCATAAACACTTGTTACTTTATGGTTTTGTTTTTTATAGTAGCCATTTAAATGGATGTATTTCAATGTAGCTTTCATTTGCATTTCCCTAGTGGTTGATATCAAACATCTTTTCATGTACCTATTGGACATTTGTGTATTTCCTATGGAGAAATGTCTATTCAAGTCCTTTGGCCATTTTTGAATTGGGTTTTGGGGGTTTTTGTTGTTATTGTTGAGTTTTATAAATAGGAATTTTCTATCTATCCTGAATATTAACCCTTTGTCAGATATATGATTTATAAATATTGTCTCTCATTCTGTGGGTTGCCTTTTTACTCTGCTGATACTGCCTTTTGATGCACAGAATTTTTAAAATTTTCATGAAATTCTATTTGTGTATTTTTTGTTGTTGTCTATGTCTTTGGTGGTGTCATATCTAAGAAATTATTGCCAAATCAAATGTTAAGAAGTTTTACCTTATGCTTTCTTCCAAGAATTTTATAGTTTTAGGTCTTACATTTAGGTGTTTGTTGTACTTCATGTTGATTTTTGTGTATGATATAAAGTATATGTCCAACTTCTTTCTTTTGCTTGTGTACATTCAGTTTTTCTAGCACCATTTGTTGAAAAGTCTGTCCTTTCCCCAATGAATGGTCTTGGAATCCTTGTCAAAAATCATTTGACCGTATATGTGAAGGCTTATTTCTGGGCTCTCTATTCCATTCCCTTTATTTACATGCCTAGCTTTATTCCAGTACTATACTATTTTGATTACTTATAGCTTTATAATTGGCTTTAAAATCAGAAAGTATAAGACCTCCAACTTTGTTCGCCTCTTTCAAGATTTTTTTGGCTGTTTGGGATCCCTTGAGATTTTCCATATGAATTTTAGGATGGGTTTTTCTATTTCTGCAGAAACATCATTTGGTTTTTCATGGGGGTTGCATTGAATCTGTAGATTATTTTGGATAGTATTGACATCTTAACAATATTAATTCTTCCAATCTATGTACATGGTATGTCTGCCCATTTATTTGTATCTTCTTTAATTGATTAAAGCAACATTGTATAGTTTTCAGTGTACGAATCTTTTGCCTCTTTGGTTAAGTTTATTTCTAAGTATTTTATTGTTTTTGATGCTATTGTAAATGGATTTGTTTGCTTGATTTTATTTTTGGATGGTTCATTGTGAGTGTATAGAAATGCAACTGAGGTGTGTGTGTCAATTTTATCTCTTGCAACTTTGGTAAATTAGTTTATTATTAGTTCTAATAGGGTGTGTGTGTAATCTTGGGATTTTCCGCATATAAAATCATGCAAAAACAGAAAAAAAGTCGCAAATACAGATACTTTTACTTTTTATTTCCAATCTGGAAGCCTTTTGTATCTTTTTCTTGCCTAATTGCTCTGCCTAGGACTTCCAGTACTATGTTGACAAAAAGTGGTGAAAGTGACATCCTTGTCTTGTTCCAGATCTTAGAGATGAAACTTTCAATTTTTTATCATTTAGTATGATGTTAGCTGTGGGCTTTTCAGACATGGCCTTTTTGTGTTGAGGTGGCTTCCTTCTATTCCTAGTTTGTTAAATGCTTTTATCATAAAAGAGTTTAGAATTTTGTCAGATGCTTTTTCTGTATCAATCGAAATGATCATGTGTATATTTTTTCTCTCATTCTTTTAATGTGGTATATTACATTGATTTTCATGTGTCGAACTGTCCTTGTATTTCAGAAAGAAATCTCACTTGGTTATGCTGTATAAGCCTTTTAAGGTGCTGTTGAATTTAGTTTGCTATTACTTTGTTGAGGATTTTTGTATCAATATTCATCAGGGATATTGGCATTTCATTTTCTTGTATTACCTTGGTCTGGCTTTGGTATCAGTGTAATGCTGGCCTCATAGAATAAGTTTGGAAGAGTTTCTTCTTCAATTTTTTTGGAAAAGTTTGAGGAGGATTGGTGTTAATTCTTCAAATGTTTGGTAAAATTCATCAGTGAAGCCATTGAATCCTGGGCTTTTCTTTTGTTGTTGGAAAGTTTTTGATTACTCATTCAATCTTGCTAGTTAGAAGTCTGTTAGATTTTCTATTTCTTCATGATTCAGTCTTGGTAGGGTGTATATTTCTAGGAATTTATCCATTTCATCTAGGCTATCCAATTTGTTGGCGTACAATTGTTCATAATTTTTTCGTATAATTCTTTTTATTTCTGTAAAATTGAGAGTAATGTCCCCTATTTTGTTTCTGATTTTAGCTATTTGAGTCTTCTTTTTTTTCCTTAGTTCATCCA
The DNA here is from genome assembly GCA_963575035.1 of Avahi laniger. NCBI lineage: Eukaryota > Metazoa > Chordata > Mammalia > Primates > Indriidae > Avahi > Avahi laniger. The sequence goes on along the minus strand of CAUYSK010071455.1, from coordinate 4,068 downwards.
GCTAAAGCCTTGTCAATTTTATTAATGTTTTTAAAGACATGAATCTGGGTTTTTTTTTAATTCTCTATTGTTTTTCTCTCCCCTATTTTGTTTATCTCTGCTGCAATCATTATTATTTCTTTCCCTCTGCTAGCTTTGGATTCAATTTGTTTTTCTTTCTCTAATTCCTTAAAGTGTAAGTTTAGGTTGTTGATTTGAGAACTTCCTTCTTTATTAACGCAAGGGTTTGCCACTATAAATTTCCCTCTTGGCACTGCTTTTGCTACATTTTGTAAGTTTTAGTATTTTTTTTTTCATTTTCATTTGTCTGAAGATTATATATATATATATATATATATATATATATGTACGTATATTTGTTGTTGTTTTGTTTTGTTTAAGAGACAGGGTCTTACTCTGTCATCCAGGCTGGAGTGCAGCAGTGGTGTGATCACTGTGACCTCAAACTCCTGGGCTCAAGTGATCGTCTCACCTCAGCCTCCCAAGTTGCTAGGACTACGTGCCAACACCACCACACCCAACTAATTTTTAAAGTAATTTTTATAGAGACAAGGTCTCACTATGTTATCTAGGCTGCTCTTAAACGCCCTAACCTCAAGTGATCCTCCCTCCTCAGTCTCTCAAAGCTCTGGGATTACAGGCATGAGCCACCATGCCAAGCCTGTCTGAGGATATTTTTTAATTTCCTTTGTGTTGTATTACTATTTTATTCAGCCAATGCTTGTTTAAATTCTCCCATGCATTAATGACTTTTTTTGTTTATCATTCTGCATTCATACCATTTTTCTGGAATCATTTTTTTTTCTGAAGTTCATCCTTTAGGAGTTCTGGTGAATTAGAGAACAAACTCTAATTGCTCTGAAAATGTGTTTATTTCATCTCATTTCTTAAAAGTGATTTTACCAGATATAGTAGTTTAGGTGTCAGTATTTTTAACATACTGTGCTATGCTCATTCATCTTCCAAATTTGCTGTGGTAGGCAGAATAATGATCCCCCCAAAATGTCCTCATTCTCCTCCCTGAAACCTGTGAATATGTTACCTTACATGGTAAAAGGGACTTTACAGATGTGATTAAACCAAGGATTTTAAGATGGGGAGATTATCCTGGATTTTTTTGCATGAGCCCTGTAATCATAAAAGTCATTATAAGAGATAGGTAGGAGGATCAAAGCCAATAGTAGGAAATGTGATCAGAGATTGGAGTGATGCGTCCAAGGAATTTTGGTGGCCTTTAGAAGCTGAAAGGAGCAAGGAACAGGTTTTCCATTGGAATCTCCGGAAGGAACCAGCCCTGCTGACACCTTTATTTTAGCCCTTCAAGATTCATTTTGAACTTCTGACCTGTAGAACTGTAAGGGAATAAATATGTGTTTTTTTTTAAGCCACTAAACTTATGGTAATTGTAACAGCAGCAACAACAAACTAATGCAGTCTGTTGTCAGTATAATTATAATTGTATTATTGATCATTTGTTTTTTTCTCTCTTACTATTATTTAAGTCCTCAATTTTTATTTAGTATTCTATTTTATTTTGATGTTGAATTTTGGATATCTTTTTATTTATCATGCTTGAAATTCATTGGGTTTTCTAACTGATGTATTTGATTGTTTGCTGTGAAATTTTTACCAATTGCCTCTTCTAATATCATCTATCCTCTGTTCTGTTATCTCCTTCTGAAAACCCAATTATGTTTGCAGGTCTTTTCCACTCTATTTTCCCTGTAAATATGAAACCTTTATTTCACAGCCCTGTTTCTGTGTGCTATATCCTCTTTAATTTCTCAAATCTATTTTCCATAGTCCCTCTTCAGCTGTATCCAATCTTCTGTTTATTCTATCCATTGACTTTTTAATGGAAATTGCTGTATTTTACACTTTTAAAAGTTCTATTTGGTCCTTTTTCATATACATCATATACATCTAGTCAGTTTTGATAGCCTTGTGTTCTTTCATCATACATTCAATGTGCTGTTTTACTTATGTAAACATAAAACATACTGATTTTATATTCTGTGTTCAATCATTCTGTTATCTACACTTTTTATAGATCTAATAATGTGCTCTATTGTTTCTCCTGACTCTTGCTCATGGTGGTTTGTTCCCTCCTGTGCTCAGTGAGTTTTTGAGCTCTTGTGCCTTGGAAATTTTATCTGTGGATTTATGGAAATTATTCTAGGCGTGTGTATGAAGTGTGTTTCTCCGGAAAGAATTTTCATTTGCTTCTGCTAAGCACCTTGGAGAATTATCAATCAGGAAAGACTTTAAACTAAATTTCAGTTTAGGATTTTGTGTGTTACACAGTATTAGTTGAAGCCCCAAACCTCTGTTTTTTGTGAGTTCGTGATTAGGGATTGTAATGGGAGACTTTAATCTTTTTTACTCTTTTTTTCTGCTCTATCCGTGGGTAAACCAGAGACACTGCTGCTATCCCCTTCAGCATGGTACATTTTTTCTAGGTCACCTACTAAACATGACATTTTTAATGACACGTGGGTGCAGGTGGGGGTTTCCAATCGAACTTCCCAAACTTCTTAGGCCCACGGCTTTGCCTCTATCATCAGTCTATTAAAACCCAGGGCCTCAGCTACCAGGGACTGGCAGATGTCTCCAGGGCAAAACAGACTCTAGTATTTGCTTATCAGTTACTAGATTTTCACTTCTTGTCATTTCTGAGGATTCCTTTATTTTCCTGACAGCTCATGTGCATTAAGAATTATGTCATCTATATCTTTTTTTTGTCATCTGTATTTTATGAAGCATCTTTAGGCACAAGATCTACAAAAACCTACTTGTCATATTGTTATAAAGCTCTTTGTATTAGTTATCTATTGCTGTATAACAAATTATCCCAATACTTAGCATATTCAAATGACAAACAACTATTATCTCAGGTTCTTTGGGTCAGGTATTTGTGTGCAGCTAATCTCTCTGCAAGGCTGCAGTCATTTCTAGGCTCAACTGGGGAAGAATCTGCTTCTGAGCAAAACACAGAATATTCACTTCATGACTCACTCACGTGGCCGTTGGCAACACTCACATCCTCGCTGGTTATTGGTGGGAGACATTAGTTTCTTACCATGTGGTTCTCTACAAGGGCAATGCACAATGTGGCAGATTGCTTCTCCCACAGTAAGGGCTCTGAGAGAGACAAAAAGAGAGAAAATAGGAGAAAGCGAACAACATGGCAGTCCCAGTCTTTTTGTAACCTAGTTTCAGAAGTAACATCCCATGACTTTTGCCATCTTTTCTTCATTAGAAGCGAGTCACTCTTTCCAGCCCATACTCAGTAGGGGCAGGAGTGGGTAATGTGATTACACAATGTGGATACCAAGATGCAAGGATCATCGGGAACCACTGCCTACCTCACTTCTATAAATCAGTCTTTTAAAAAAGTGAACATCAAAGTGGAAAAAATATTAAGAGAATGGATAGCCACTTTTTCAAAGAAGAAACTTAGTTTGATAAATATATGAAAATGGTACAACTCTCTAGTAATCCATGCCATTTAAGATAGCAATAAGATGAAAATCTTTATTTATCAGATTGACAAAGTTTTTTTAATGTCAAATGTTATGAGAATAAAGAGAAACTAGCAACCTCAAGCGATGCTAGTGGGAATATAAATTAGTGTATATTTTGTAGTTTAATTGGGTAGTATGTCTTAATGCCCTTAAAAATCTAGATGTCCTTAAAATTTTATATATTAAATTCATATTAAAAATTTATTTTCCCCAAAATTTCACATTGAGTTACTTACCCTAAGGAAAAATTGTAAAGGCATTAAAAAAGTTATGTAAACTATGCCCATTTTTATGATAAGATCATTGGATATAAAAGTCTAAAAGAAGTCATTCACAAATAAATTGCCCCACATGCTCATAAGGGAAAACTATTCCTATGTTAAAAATAATATTACAGAGAGGGGAGAAAAAATGGCGGAGTTAGGGTAGCCTCCCGGATCCCTGCTTCCAGAGAGGGAGACGTAGATCCCGGTCTGCTACACACAATCGGAGCGCTCTCCCACAAAAACAGCGAGGGGAATCGGTGCAGATTCAGTGGGGGACA
>CAUYSK010071454.1:0-125406 GCA_963575035.1 Avahi laniger | reverse complement strand
GTGTTTCTAAAAATTTGTCCATTTCCTCCACATTTTCCAGTTTGTGTGCATAAAGGTTTTTGTAATATTCATATATTATATCTTGAATCTCCTCGGCATCAGTTGTAACTTCTCCTTTTTTGTTCCTGATGGAGCTTATTAAAGTTTTTTCTTTTCTGTTCTTCATGAGTTTAGCCAGGGGTGTGTCAATTTTGTTTACTTTTTCAAAGAACTAACTTTTGGTTCTATTAATCTTCCAATAATTTCTTAAATATATAAGAAAATTTCTGCCTCCTGTGTAGGCAGTAAGACATGCATGCATATGCAAATAACAAAAACATTCTTTAGAAACTAATTATTAAAAAATAATCAAAAGTGTTGTAGGTATGGCTTATACTTCTCTTAGAAGAAAAACTAATATGAAAAGTTGAGGTAATGTTAAATATGTAGGCAGTTTTGTTTAAAGCAGACTTATAAAGTGGAGAAGAAACCAATGTATTTGGGCAGCAGCCTAGAGCTGTTATTAAAGTCAGGGAATCCAGACCAAGAGAAGGCTGTATTTGAATTCTAACAATTACTAGCCCCTTGGCATTGGGAAAATTTTTGAACTTCTGTAAATCCCAGTTATCTTACTTGAGATACACGAGGATGATAGTATCTTCTCTCTCACAATGCCATTGCAATAATTACGTGAGCTGCAGAGCTTAGCACAGTGTCTGGCAAGTGCATAGGATTTTAGGGTGCTAATTTATGCCTGCCTCATTTCGTTTAAACACTACAAAATTTAAAAATGACAAAGCTTTTGCTTAGAACGCATTTCCTGAAGGAAAAAATATTTTCACAGTAGAGTAATAGATATGTTTTTCTGATAGAGTCATAGATATGCTTCAACAATTTGTCCTCAAGAATATGCTCTAAATTTACTTTCCTACATCATGCTGTATTCGTTGATTCCATCATCCATAAAATATTTTAACACACAATGATAAATATTTATCCTGGACATGTAATTCTCCTGGTGATAGTAAAGCACAATATATTATAAAAAGCACAAATGATCCAAGAACTTTGCAAGTTTATGAACACATCAGGCCCGCTAATATTGCATTTGCTTAAGCACGATTCTTGGCCAAGCCCAATGTTATGAAGCAAAGAATACTCTGCACATGGAGATGGTGGGCAAGGGGAGGGATACTTCTAAACAGTTGAGTTCTGAATTTACACAATCTTCCCCAAAGAATCATCCTCCTATGCTTTCATATGTATATCTGAGGAACTTAAACACTGTGCTAATATTCTCCCTGCTCCTGGATCTTGCTTTTCTTAATCGTCATAACCATGTAGTCATCATAAATCCCATTTAATGAATGAAAAAACTGAGCTTGTCCATATTCTCACAGTTGTTAAGTGTTGCTGTCAAAGCTGAAATCTAGGAATGGTTATCCTATGTCCAATGTTCTTTCCTTTATGTCATTGCACTATTCCATAACTGTCATTTACCTTGATTTCTACATAATCTTTTCATATAATTTCAAATTTCAATCTCCATAGCTGTTTCAGCTTTGCTCTTGTTTTTTTTTTTTTTTGGAAAGGGAGTATGGTAGATTTATGACATAGTCAGTCATTGAAAAAATAGTTGCTATAAGTCTATGTGACATGCATTGTTCCACTTGCTAAAGATAGGACAGCAAACAAAAAAGACCTCTTTCTTTAGGATATTACATTCTAGTGGGGAAAGCAGATTATATGCAAATAAATGAGTAAACAAAAATATTTTACATTTATTCACTTATTTATAAATATACTATGTATTATATCAATACATTATGTCTAAGCACACATGTTATCATAATGTGTGTATATGAATGTGTGTTTGAAAGATACAGAGAGAGAAACAGAGAGAAATTTTATAGGATAAAATAAAGCAGAATAAAGTCACAAGAATGCAACTCTACATAAGCCAGTAGTCAGGAATTTCCTCTCTGAAGATATGACAATTGTTATCTGATTTCAAAACATAAAGCTACAGTAATCAAGATGTGTGGTACTAGATACAGACAAATAGATTAATAGAACAGAAATAGACCAACACATATACAGACAATTCAATTTCAACAAAGTGAAAGGTAATTTAGTGGAGAAAGAACAATCTTTTCAAGAAATAATGCTGAAACAATTATGTAAAAAAAAATAATTTGATCCATATCTCACACTAGATACAAAAATTAACTGAAATGAATCATGGAGCCAAACATAAACCTAAAACCATACATTTTCTAGAAAAAAAAAGCCAGGACAAAATCTTAGTGAACTTGGGTTAGTCAAATACTTTTTTTAGGTGTTGTACAGAAGCATTATACATGAAATACAAATTGATAAATTGTACTTCATCAAAATTAAAAACTTCTGCCCTTTAAAAACATTTCTTAAGAGAATGAAAAGACCATCTACCGGCTAGTAAAATATATTTTCAAATCATATGTCTGATAAAACTCATATATCTAGAGTATATAAAAAACATTTAAAACTCAAAATAAGAAAAAGAAACAATGTAAAAAAGTGGCAAAGGAATTTGAACACTTTATTGAAAAAGATATATGGATGGCATATAACAGCATATTTAACATTGCTAGTTATTAAGAGAAATGCAAATTAAAGCCATGATGATATATTAATACTTCTCTACACCTATTAAAAGGTGAAGGACAGAAATGAAGAGAGAAAGAGAGCGAGAGATTGAGAAGGAAAGAGACTAGACAGAGAGAGGGGAGGGGAGAGGAAAGGGGTGGAGAGGAACAAAACGAACCTGATAATACCACATATTGATGAGGTTGGGGAGGGGCTGTGGCTCTCATTTACTGTTATTGGGAATGTAAAATGTTATAACTGCTTTGGATAACAGTTTGACAATTTCTTAAAAAGCTAAACATGAATGTATCACATGATCCAGCCATTTCACTCCTACGTATTTATCCAGAAGAAATAAAAGCACATGTTCATGCAAAGACTTGAATACTCATAGCAGCTTCATGTATGTACATAGCTAAAAACTGTAAACAACCCAAATATCTATCAACAGTGAATAATTAAACAAATTGTATGGAACAGGACTGAGAATCCAGATATAAAGCCATCCTTATATAGAAATCTGATCTTTGACAAAACAGACAAAAATATATGCTGGGGGAAAGAATCCCTATTCAATAAATGGTGCTGGGGAAATTGGATAGCCACGTGAAGAAGACTGAAACAGAATCTGCATCTTTCAACACTCATAAAGTCAACTCATGATGGATAACAAACTTAAACCTAAGTCATGAAACCATAAGAATTCTGGAAGAAAATATTGGAAAACCTCTTATAGACATAGGCCTAGGCAAAGAATTTATGAAGAAGACCCCAAAAGCAATCACAGTAACAACAAAAATAAATAAATGGGACTTGATCAAATTAAAAAGCTTCTGCACAGCCAAGGAAACTATCATTAGAGCAAGTAGACAATCTATAGAATAAAAGAAAATAATTTTCCCCAATTGCATGCTATCTATCTGATAAAAGCTGATAATTAAAATATATATAGAACTCAGGAAAATCAGCAAGAAAAAAATCAAACAACTCCATTAGAAAGTAGGCAATGAGCATGAACAGAAACTTTTCAAAAGAAGGTAGACTAATCACCAAAAAACATGGAAAAATGCTCAGCATCTCTAATCACCAGGGAAATGCAAATCAAAACCACAATGAGATATCACTTAACTCCAGTGAGAATGGTTTTTATCAAAAAGTTTCCAAACAACAAATGCTGATATGGATGTGGAAAGAAAGATAGGAACACTCATACACTGCTGGTGGGACTGTAAACCAGTACAACCACCATACAAAGTAATATGGCAATACCTCAAAGAACTAAAAGTAGAACTATCATTTGATCCAGCAATCCCATTACTGGGCATCTACCCAAAAGAACAAAAGACATTTCGTAAAAAAGACATCTGCACTAAAATGTTTATAGCAGCACAATTGACAATTGCAAAGAGGTGGAAACAACCCAGGTGCCTGTCAATATTTGAATGGATTATTAAACTTGGTATATGAATAACATGGTGTACTACTCAGCCGTAAAATAATGGTGAACTGCTATCTCTTGTATTATCCTGGATGGAGCTGGAGTTCATTCCCCTAAGTGAAGTATCACAAGAATGGAAAAACAAACACCACCTGCGCTCACCATTAAATTGATACTAATCGATCAAAACTTATGGGCAGATATGAAAGCAACATTCACAGGGTGTTGGGCAGGTGGGAGCAGGGGAGAGGGATAGGTAAGCTCACATCTAATGCGTGTGGTGTACACTGTCTGGCGGATGGGCACACTTGTAGCTTTGACTCGGGCTGTGCAAAGACCATTTATGTAACCAAAGCATTTGTACCCCCTAATACCCTGAAATAAAAATCAATACTGAAAAGAAAAATAAAAAAAACAAATTGTGTTATTGTTATAACAATTGTGTTATAATGTGATCGATATTACATAATACCGATCAATGAAAAGGAATGAACTACTTATAGTTGTGAAGCCAGGAGAAAACAAAGACTATATACTATATGATTCTATTTACATAAAAGTATAGAAAATGCACACTAATCAATAATGATAGAGAGCAGGTCAGTGGCTACCTGGGAAGGGGTGTACAGGGTGGGAGGGAGGGATTACAATGTGGTATGAGAAAACTCTTAAGGGGGATAAGTATGTTCATTTTCTTGATTGTGGTGATGATGATTTTACAGGTATATACTTAGGGCAAAAATTGCCAAATTGTACATTTTAAATATGTGCAGTTTATTTAATATCAATTATACTTCAATAAATCTGTTAAAAGTATATAATTAAGAGAATACTTTAATCCAGAGAAACAAAACTGTTATGAAATTATGCTGATTTATTCTTTACACATTGTAGTTAAAAAAGGTGTTACTATATAAATTAACCACATATAAAGCATTGCTCTTTTTACACATTTATGGAAAATTTCTCTAGCATTGTTTGTATAATCTTTGTTCACATAAGTTGATATTTTAAAAATAACATATTCATTTTCCTACATTATCTTGCTTTAACTCAGTGTCCTTTCCTAATAAAGTAATCACCACATTTTCTTTACAGTTATTTTTTTCACGGATAAAATTGAACTAACCCATATCATATTTCAGTGTAATCTGTCCCTAGTGAACATTAAATTTAATTATTCATTATTTGCATTTAAAATAATTATTTTAATATGGGCTCTTTCGTAAGCACTTTGAAAATTAGTCCTCTAAAGACTTTTGTTTTACATAAGTTTCTCTCTTGTGTTTTGGATAAATATTATTCTATGGCGGTATAATTTAAAGTGGAAATGTGCGATAAACCAATATGCCTTATTGTTAAAAACAGGCACTGTAAGTTTTACTACTATGCCAATTAGATTGGGACAGGGGCTTGCAATGATCACTTCCAGTTTTCATTTTGTACACAAGGTAATAGGAGTGGTCCAGATTAATCAGACCTTGACATTTATTAACACATTTAGAAACACAACAACACCCGGGTAATTCTTGGTGGTTAAGACCATGTGCTCTGAAGTCTGAAATTGATATTTAAATTCCTCCTGTTTACTGTCAACAGGTAAGTCTTTTCAATCATGTTTATGTTTTAAAATGTCAAATATACTTCCATATATTTCGTTTCTTTAGATAATCTATACCATCTAATTTTTACACAAAGAGATAATAAATCAGAGTGGACACCTAAAGAAAAACTAAAATTTCTTCTTCTTTTTTTTTTCCTTAATGGCACTGGGGCAAAAAAAATGAAACAAAAAAATTTTATAGTAATTTACAACTTAAGTGAAACATATATGAAATAAAACTATCCTCCAAAAACATTTTTGATTGAAGTAATTCTCTTATGTTTAAATTTAAAGGCTATAGTACACATGTGTCTATAAATATTTAATGATGTAAAATAAAATCGTATTTCTGCATTGAAAAGTTGTGTGCAGTCTCACCAGCAGTGCATGAGTGTTGATTCTTTTAGTTAGGAATGAGAATTACTGGTTGGTAGTACCAGGAATATCCTTGGATAGTTATTGACAGGAACTGGAGTAGGAACTACTGCAGCCTTATGCGTTTTACTCCCTAACTTCTGTAGCCAAGTAACACTGCCCACCTTCCTGGCAGAGGATTAAGTGAAATCAGGTACGCAGGGCAATGCTTTGGTATTTGTCAGTGGGTGTTCATTGAATGTGGATCTCAGAGATGGAAGACTCCCGTGGGCATTCAGACCTGAGAAAAGAATTTGGATAGCTGCCACTGTTTTCAGTTTCTCTTTCTATAAAATAGCGTTATTGCCTTGTAAAATACTTTTAGGCGTTGAATGATAAAGCAATTCATATAAAGCACTCAGCATGGTGCCCGGCACATGGCTGTGTGACCTTGGGCAAGTTACTTTACCTCTCTGAACTTCATTCACCTGTCAAATTGGGTTAATAGTACTTACCTCATAGGGCTGTTACGGAAAATTAAATTAATTAGATTATCTGTGTAAAACATTTTCCTAGGATCTGGCACATAATAAGTGTTCAGTAAAAGTTAGCTGTTATCACTATAATTACTCACTTGTGTATGTGATAGAGGTAAATAAAAGTAACATGTGTCTTGTCAACCTCAACCATAGCAGGGCTGAAAGATCAAATGAGACACTGGATTTCTGAAGGTCATCCATTTGTATTTCTTGAGTGTGGTGTGCCAGCACTTTCTAGGCACTGAAGAGTGAACAGAAAGCAAAGTAGCAGAACTCCTGGCCCCCAAGGAGCCTCCATTCTATGGGGACACTGGCCATGGCATGATAAGTAAAGTAAAATATAGAGTGTGCTCGACAATACTGAGTTCTAGGGAGACAAAGTAAACAGGGACGAGGAAAAGGAGGTGGGGCAGGGTCTCCATGGCCTCAACGAGAAGGAAGGCTATTTGGGCAGAGACCTGGAACTGTGCTTTGCAACCGGGACGTGTCACCCACATAAGGGGGACTGTGATTGGGCCTGCCCTGCAGTGCCTTCTGTCGGTGTGGCTGAGTGTGCTGCCCCAGGCTCCAGCCAGAGGACCCTGCTCTGGACTGGGGTTGGGCCGATGCTCCTGGGGGAGGGGCTGAAAGGTCTGGGCGGGGCTGGGGCAGATTCGATGGTCATCCTTAAGGCCCCCTGTCCAGCTGCCTCGGGCCTCTGTGGGTGGGAGATAGACTTAGAGTTAGGGCCTCAGGGTGCTTTCCCAAAAGGACCTTTTCAGAAAGCAACCTGGAAGATGGGATGTGGAGTCCTGCACTCTTGACCTGCCCTGATGCTCACCTGGCTCCCCACACCTGGCTCCTGACTCGGTTTCCTGCCCTCTGCGAAAGTGGCTTCTGGTTGGGGGGGAGGCTGTCTGCTCCTCCGCCTGCCCCTGCGGCTCCCTGCCTCCACCAGCCTCCCAGCTCTGTGCTCCCCAACCTGCCCCCTGACTCCTGGGTTGTCCCTCCGGGTGTGACTGACTTACCCCACTCCCACCCCCAGCTCTATGCACTTGAGCCCCCAGCCTTGGGCACCCAAACATCTGTACCTCATGCCCCCTCCGTCCTCCTGAGCTGCCCTCCAGGTCTGGTCCCTGGGGGCCCTCATCCCTGTGCCTTCCCTCCCCACCCCTGGCACACACACCCCATTTCGGAAGTTCAGCAGAGTAGGGCAGGCTGGGGGCAGGAAGGACTCTTACAGGAGCTGCAAACCCAGCCAGATGCTGTCTGAGCACCGCAGCAGGCTCCTCAGAAGTCCTCTGGGCTTGGTCCACTTGGAGGGGACCTTCGGTGGTTCCCAGAGGCTTGCCCGGCTCCCCCTGCCTGCCCAGAACTGAAATCTAAGCTGTCATTCGCAGGCTGGGAGAGGGGCTCCCTTCAACACTAGGGCGCTCTGGGAGGAGCAGCAGAGTGAGATAAGGGGGCTTCTCTGAGCTTCGGGTTCCTCGTCTATAAAATGGAGAGGATAACCCCAAGCCACGAAGTCATCGGGAGGGCTAGGTGAGACGATGCAAGTGAAGCGCCGAGCGCAGTGCTTGGCACGCGGTGGGGAGTCTGGTGAGTGAGAGTTGCAGGGAAGAAGAGGCTGCTGTCGTGCTCGTGCTAATCATCTGTTCACTCGCGAATCTCTCCAGCAGACATTTATGCAGCATCTTCTGCGTCTGGGCCCTTGTCCGATGCTGGAGACATGGAATAAACAAGACGTGGGGCGGTTCACGTGGAGGCGACGTTGAGTTCCAAGGCCCTGTGGTCAGGCCCTAACAGAAGTGGGACTGGGTGCCCGGGAGTCCAGCAGTAGGACAGGCTGGGGAAGTGTCCTGTTTCACCTGGTGGGAAGAGCCACTGACGGGCTTCCAGGCCTCTCCAGCAGCAGGAGGCGGCAGCCTGTTGGCCAGAGCCGCCCATCCCCAGATAAGGATCAGGTTAGCGGCCACCTGTCTTGCTGGTGTCCTTTGTGTCCTTCAGTCAGAGACCTGGGCTTAAGAGAGTGGTGCGGCCAGCTTTGCCCCTGTAAGATGAGCCTGGACACCACCCCCCCCTCCCATTCATCCATTCACTCATTCACTCATTCATCCAGCTGTGCCTACCTGTGTGCCAGGCATTATTCTGTGCTCTGAAGTCACAGCACGGAGCAAGGTAGACCCTGGTCCCTGAATTAATAGGGTGTACATTCTAGTCGACGGAGAGGTGGCCAATAGCGTGGGCCTGGTCACCTCTAGCACCTCCCAGGCTGGGCCTGGTCCCCTTTGGTCCCTTGCAGGATCAGGGCCAGGCTTGACCACCCTCAATACCACCCAGCTTAAGCCTGACCATTCCTGGCCCCTCTCAGGATCCAGATTAGGCCTGAACATCATGGCGCCCCTCAGGCTGAGCATAGTCACCCTTGCCCCTCCCAAGGTGATCCTGGCCACTCCCATTTCCCCAGAAACAGCCTTAAAGGCCAGAGCTGGCACCAACTTTGGGCAGAGTCCCTCTGGCTGGGGCACCTCTACTGCTCCCGCTGTGGTTGTAGCCTGAGCCTCCTGGGTCCATCTCTCCAGACCTCACGGACCCTCCTGCCCAGTGATGGGGGGACGGCTCCCCACTGTGCGTGCGTGCGTGCGTGCGTGCGTGTGTGTGTGTGTGTGCGCGCGCGCGCGTGCGTGCGGTGTTGAGCTCTGGAATTGTACCTCCCGATTTAACAACTGCCCGTGTTTGCTGCAGCTTTACTGCCTTAAAAATGTTTTCTAATAATCCCCAGGTGTTTCTCTCGCATACAATAGTCTGGCTTGCTACAGCCCAATTAAATCCTTATTTGAGACGCTTAATTAAAACTCTGAACAGAACAAGCCATAAAGCTTGCTCCTTGCCAGCCTCACGCCAGACGTGCCCCTCCCCGCCCTCACCTACCACCCCCTTCCAAGGCCTGTCCTGACTGTCCACTTCAGATTTTGACTGGGGGGTGGAGGCATCTGCTTCCCTCCTGGGGTGGCCCCTGGAGGCCTGGCTCAGTGACCGAGAGACACGGGGGACGGCCTGCTTGAACCCTTGGCTTCCTTCCAGTTCCCCACCCAGACCCGCCTCTTCAGGCTCCCCTAGAGCCAGGCTCTCAGCATGGGCAGCTGTTGACAGTTTGGGCCGGGTGATTCTCTGGAGTGGGTAGCTGTGCTGTCGTTGCAGGGTGTTTAGCAACACCCCTGGCCTCTTCCCAAGAGATGCCAGTAGCGCCCCACCCCCGCCGATTGTGACAACCAAAGATGTCTCTAGACATTGTCAACTGTCCCCAGGGTGTGCGGGGGGGATACTCCTCTATTGAGAACCACTGTCCTAGAGGGAGGCACCACCCAGCACCCCAGATGCCCAGAGCCAGGGGACAGCTGGGCAGCCCCCGGCAGCTAATTCTCACTCCTCACACCCGACCGAGTTCTAACAGAATGGGAGCTACGGACAGGGACACCTTTGTTCCCCACCAGGAACGGGGTGCCCCAGGACCCCAGGAATGTGCCTGATGGGGGAGCCGACAGGACGGCCTGCCTGGGAGGCCACAGACACCCACTTCTCTGTGATGAACCAACTTTCTTTCACTTACTCTTGGTCTTCACCTCTTCTCCCACCCTCTTATCAGCCAAGTCCCTTTGAGTGGCCCTGTCCTCCAGGTGGAACCTGAAGGTCGGGTGACCGCCTTGTCCTGGTTTGCCCAGTGTTAGCACTGAAGGTCCAGGTCCCTTAGTCCCGAGCAGACAGGGGCGGTGGGGAAGGGCTGGCCATTGCCCATCCCGCCAAGTGGTCCCTGAGGGTTAAGAGCAGCTGCCATGAAATGAATTGCTATCCCTAAGCCATGTGTCCAACATGCGCCATCTCATGTCAGCCCGGCCCTGTGGCTTGGGTGTTATGAACTCCATTTTATGGGTGAAGAAACTGAGGCTCAGAGAGACTTGCTTGCGGTGACACCGCAGGCAGATGCAGAGCCGGGATGCGCCCAGCTGTCCCTTCCCCCTCTGCTCTCAGAGGCCCTCTCCACCGGGCACTGTGGATTCTGATCCCCGGAGCAAGCGGTGCTGACTGCGGGCTGACGCAGAGGCAGGAGGTGGCCGCCACGGGACAGCTCAGACCGCCAGCTGCCGCTAGCGAGGAGTATCCTTGGCCTGGCACAGAGCCTCTGCTCCGTTCTTGACTTGCCTGGTGACAGTCCAGCTCCCAGGACAGAGTGAATGTGATCGGAGGAGCTGCCTGGGACCTAATTTCAGCCACAAAGAAGGCAGCTGGCGCAGGGGCATGATATGAGCCTGGGAGGAATCTGCCTTGTCAGCTGTGTCTGTGATGTCCAGGGAGCATGCGGCCCCAACTTGAGCAAGTGACATGCTGAAGCTCAGGGCACACCTGAGCAGGGTTCCATGGCCTGAGAAGGGCTCTCGGAGAATCGGGAAAACTGCAGGCCCTTGTTTCCGGCAGTGTAGCTGCAAATTGACCCAAGGAAATAGAAGGGGGTGGAATGTTTCCTGAGGGAACTGCGTGGTTTTGCAGGGAGCTCTCAGGAGAGACTGGATTTGTAGTGGGCGTATTCCAAGGACGTAAAAGAAAGGAAGGTTGGCCACGAAGGCACATGAGAAGTGATGTGATTCCTAGGACTCCTCATTCCCTGGGAGGTTTGAATGCTGAGACTTTGGGGCAGTATATAGAAAATGCTGAGAGAGAATAACCGTAAGTCACACCAATGGCTGCGTAGTGAACACTTACTGTGTTCCAGATACAGTGCTAGGCGTTCTAACCTAATGGCTGAAATAATGCTCACAGCGGCCCTGTGAGGTGGGGAGTATTGGTCACCCATTGTTCAGATGAGAAAACGGAGGGCACAGATCTTGCACTTGCCCGAAGGCTCACACATGGTCAGTGGTGGAGGCAGGTTTGAGCAGTTGCTGGAACTGGGTTCAGGTTATAGTTTGGCCTCTTCCTTCCTTGCAGTGTGGCCTTGGGTCTCTTTTCTGGAAAGGAGGCTGTGAAATTTGAATGAGTTCATCCACGGGACGCATGCACATAGCGATGGGTGCGTGGCTGTGTCCAATAAATGGGAGCTCCCTTCCCTTCAACAGACCTGTAAGAGTGTGGAGGGCAACGCCCCCGCGTGGGCTGTGGAGTGGAAGAGGGAGGGAGCGCGAGGAAGGCCAGAGGGAAGCAGTCTTTTCTGAGAACAAGAAAAGGGTTTCATGTTGACGGGTGGCAAGGGATACGGACAGAGACACTGAACTTCTCTCCGACTTTTACCATTGAGAGGAGAGAAGGGGCAGCTCACCTTAGGAAGAGTAAGAGTCCCGGGCTGGGATCCCCCGTGCCTGGGCACAGAGAGAACTTTCAGCTGAGATTACTGACCTACCGCCAGTGACCTCTGGAGAACAGAGGATGAGACATTCCTCAAAGACGGAGGATGGCAGATTTCAAAAGGGGGATTGGTTTCCAGAAACTGCAGATCAGGGAGCTTGCTTGAGACCACGGTTTGTGAGCATTGAAGACCTGCCATGTGTCACATGCTATGTTTGGTTCGAGGACAAGTTCTGCCAGGCTAGACTTTCTTTCTTGGACAGGATTGTTAAACTTTAGGTCAGGGGCATGCAATCTGCCTGAGTTCAGCAAGGCGCTGGGATAGCCTCTCCTTATGCATAGAGACATGCAGCTATCCAGAAGGACAATTAGGTGAATTATTAACTGGCCCAACAGTGGCATTCCAAGGGTGCTAGCTCATTAGCAGTTCTTCCCACACGGAAAGGAGTTTCTGCCAGAGTGCCACAGGGCTCTGCCTTCAGCTCACAAGCACAGGACGCCCTCTTATTAGATCAGGCCATGAGGGTTTACTGCCAGTGTATGTGTGTAGGACGCAGTAAAAGTGTGTAGGAATCAGGGCTCGGGAAGCTGAAGGTTGGTTTGGGGTCCAAACATCCCTGGGGCCCTCAGCAACAGGAGTGCCCATAGTCAGGACTCAGTTTCCCCTGCTTTCCTGCCTGTTGCCTTCTCACCTGTCCTCTGTCCTGGAGCTTCGGCTCACACATCATTCCTGGCACCTTGTGCCCGTCACTGGGCAGACACATGGTGTCTGCAAAGCCTCTCCACCCTCTCTAAACTAATGGCCTTTCAGCTTCCACTGCCAGTCACTCACGCTTGGCAGCCCCTAGTTCAAATTCCCACGAGAAGGAATCTGCTGAGAGCGTGGATGAGGCCATTGTCACAGGCCCTGGCCATGCCACGATGGGCTGCCAGCCTTCGTCAGTCATTTGAAGCTCAGGGAGAAGGAGGTTGGGGGATCACAAGACAAAAAACAAGTGTGCCCAAGGGCTGTCCCTTTGGCAGATGTGGTGGATTGAACATGACCACCGTGAACGACAGTAATTACTATTATTGATGGTGTGGCGGGTATGAGTATGCACATTAAATTCACGTGTAATGTCAAATGGTGGGAAATCGCAATTGCATTGGGTGACAGCAGCAACGTTTATAAGGACCCCGATGGCTCTGTGGTTTTCCCACAACCACTCCCTCCCTCCCGCGGACATCTGCGAAGCTCCAGGCTTCCACAGCGCACTCAGTCCCCGGCGCCTGCAAAGGTCATGGCAGCGTGTGTCCGTCTCGCTGGTGAGTTCTCTCCTCTCTCCTGTTGGTGAAGGGCTTTCACCCGGCTGAACCGAATCGAACAAGAATCGTAACGGAAAGAAAGGTGGTGCCGTGCGCATACTTCCAGAATCCAACGTGAGCCAAAGGGCAGACACATAGCATGGAATACGTGTGAAAGAGTTTAGGGTGTTTTTTTGTTTTTATTTTTAATTTTTTTTTGGCCAGGAAGTTTAGAATGATGCTCAGTGTGGTGCGGCAGATGAAAAGAATCACTCTTCAAAAATCCGGGCTGCATTAGTAGAAATAAAAGATCTAACACGGGGGAGGTGATGGTACCACATGGTTCTGCATGAAAGAGATCACAGCCAGGGGTGTTGCATTAAGTTTTTGGTCCCAGCTGACAAACTGCTCTGTCAGTGTTCCCTGGATTAACTCAGTCATCCTCACAACAACCCTATGAGATTGATGTTACTTTATAGGTATCAAAACTGAGGAACAGAGAGGTTAAGTAACTTGCTTAAGGTTGCTCAGCTTAAAATAACTTGAAACCTGACATTTGTAAATTATTTGGGACACTAGAAATGAGAAAATTTAATGGTCAAGTGAATTGAAGGCAGAGACCACATGGCATCACAGGCAGTCGTGAAGCTCTTTAACAGCGTTTCCTAGTTTAATACCATTGTGTGAGGTCGGGGTTATGACCCCCAGTTGACAGGTGGAGGGACCCAGGCTCAGAGAGGTGAGGGACCTTGCTCCAGGTCACTGAGCTGAAAAGGGAAAAGGGGGTAACTGATTTGTGTTGATCACACAGCCGATGATGTGCAGAACCCTCGGAAAGGTCACCGCAGCGACCTTTTGGGAGAACTAGGTGATGGCCCAGCCCGCCCATCCGTGGGCAGGTGGGGTCTCTTGGTCTCAGAGGCGTGCAGGCACGGGCTTGGGATCCACACTGGTGGGAGGGAGGAAGTGGAAGCAGGACTCGGCAGAGAGAGATCGAGCTGCAGCGAGGTCGCAACAAAGGCCCCTGCCGACCCCGTAAGGAGCACTGGAGCTCATGGCCCTTCTGCGTTGGGTTGTACTGGGACAAGAGGAACAGGCCCTGTCCCCATGTTGATCAGTTATTTTATACGTCCATCCCCCAGCCCCCCGCCCTCCCAAGGAGGCATGACCTTGGGTGAGGCAGATTTCTTCAGCTGAGATAATCCCCAAAACAGGTGCTGTCTGAGGGCCGTTCCGACAGCTCTTCCAGTTATAGCGAAATAATCTGGGGTCACATCACCTGCCACGGCCCCTCTCTGTCTCCAGCTTGTCATCTGCATGTACCTGGCTCAGACTCACATCACATCACTGTGAGGATGCGTGTTAATGACCGTCGGAGCTCCTGTTGGACATTGTCGTGTTTGATCCTCCCACATGTCCTATGGACTGAATATTATTAGTGTCCCCCTTGATAGAAGATGGACACAAATGCTCAGAGAGTTAAGAGACTGGCTCAAGGGTGTACATCCAACAAGAGGCGAAGCAAAGACTCATAAGCCCGGCCTGCCGAGCCCAGCTGGAGTGTTCCGCGCACCACGTCCTGGTGCTCTCCTGTGCCCCCTACGCCCCCCCATACCTCCTACACCAATGGCACCCTAGATTTGCTTGTTCAGTCACCCTCCCAGCCCTTCCTCTGTGGCTGGTCCATTGACTGACCCCTTCCCCTGATCCTCCACCCCAGGGCTTAATCTGCCATGTCCACGCTGATGTTTCTGGAACTTCCATGTTCTCCCAGTTAGCCCACCCGGATGTCCCAGGGACACCTTGGACTCCATGTCCAGCACTGACTTACCGTCTGACCCCAGGGCTGCAGAGCAGTTAGTGGCAAGAGGTCAGGCCCTGGGATCAGACTGCCCAGCTATAATTCTGGCTCTAGCTGTGGTCTTGGGAAATCACTTGGCCTCTTTGTGCCTCAGCGTTCTGATCTGTAAAGTGGGGATAGTGATGGGGAACCCGCCTCATGGAGTCGTGAGGACCAGCCAAGCTGATGCACGTGGGGCGTTCAGGACACATAGCACTCCGTAAACGGAAGCTCTTCTGACCGCTGCTCGTGGTGATGTTTAAAAGCGCCCCCCACACCCAGTCCCAGGCAGGAGTGCTCGGCAAGTGCCCCCTTGCCCATCGCACCCATGGGTCAGCATACCCCCGGTGTCCCTCCCCCCTTGCCTTCCCGCCACCTCCTCAGTCGTGACTTGCTCCATCTTCCACACGACTCAGTCTCTCCCAGGAGCCCACCCCACCCACCCTCTACCCCTCCGCTGCCAGAATTTGGCTTTTGTAACGTGAACCTCGTGGCCCTCTCCTTATTCCAGTCCTTCCGTGGCTCCCCGCTGCTCTCAGGGTAAGGTCTGATTTCCTGAGGGGACATTTGAAACTCTCTGCTGTCCCACCCACACCTCCCTCTCCAGCCTCTCCCTGAACTCCCGGGGTCTGGCCCTTGCACACCCAGCCTCACGCCCTCTCTCCAGAGTGCCCTCGTTCTTGAAGTCAGTCTCCCTTCCTCTCCCAAACTCGGGAAGGGTGGAAGATGGCATCTTATTCATGTCTGTGCCCAGGGTCCACCTCATTATAGGTATCAACAAACTTGGGCACAAGGAGAAGCAAACAATGGAAGGGTCCCAGCTCCATCAGAGAGCAGGGGTTGGGCTTTCTCCTGGCAACCTCTCCGCCGGCCCCCTTTTCCCGCAAGGCCTGGCCTGCCCAGATTCCTAGGCCCCGTCCTGGCCCTGTCTGCTGCTGGGAGCAGCTGAGGGCTGGCCACACCAAGGCAAGCCTCCTGGACCGGGCCGGAATCGGGGCACCTCTGTGCAGAGCCCACCACTGGCCCTGGGCCCTCCCTGCCCCCAGCTGAGGACTCTTGCTGTTACGGTCACTCTTTTGTCCCCTGGGCCTCAGCTGAGCCCTTGCAGATGCCGGGAGAGACGAATGACCTGAGGCAAGGCTGCAGCCTGCAGGGACCCCGGGGAGAGCTCCTTGTGCAGCCAGCAAGACCTGGGTTGGCATTCGGGCCTCTCCCTTGCCGGTGGTGAGGCCAGTGGCGGGTACGTTGTCTCCCCTGCCAGAGCCTGGTTTCCTCAGCTGTGAGGTGAAGGTTGGTGACAGGAAGCTAAGCAGCAGCCTCCGTGCAGGTGAGCCTGTGGGGCAGCTGGCTGCTCGGGGAAGCTGGGCCTGGTGTGAGTCCAGCCTCTGTCGTGGACCCGCGGTGTGACCGAGGGTGTTCACTGCCTCTCTCTGGGCCTGTAAAATGCCGGAGTTAAAGAAGATGTTCCCATGGCCCTCTCAGGCTCTGAACTGTGATTGTCTAGGACTCCTGTGAAGGAGAGTCCAGAAAAGGGGGAAGAAAGAGCAAAGGGAGCCGCATTTATGAAGCCTCCATGAAATACCATGTACCGCAGTGCTAGGTGCCTCCTGGGCATGAGCGTGCTGGGTCCTGGGTGAGGTGAGGATTAGTATTCCTAATTACAGATGAGAAGACAGGCTCAGAGAGGTTAAGTGTCTCACCTAAGGTCACAGAGCAGGAAGTGGTGATGTGGACTTTGGGGCCCATGTGCTCTCCTTAGGCAGCTCAGGGTAATCTACAGCCCCCGTCCCTTACCAGGGAAGGTGCACTTGGGGGCCATGGAAGGATGGACAGGTGGGGCAGGGCCTGGGACCTGGTCTCCACACCCACACTGGCTGTGGAGGCAGAAGCATTGCCTTTTTCCAGGGGGCTTGTGGCCCCAGCAAGGCTCGGGCTCAGGTCTGCAGCAAAGCCACTTTGCTTCTCCTCTGATCCCAGCGATCCCCTCCCAGGGGCCATCCTCCCCACTCGCTGGAATTCTGGCTGCCACCACTCCCAGGGCCTGGGCTCAGTGGTTTGCAGCTGCCCAGCTGCTCCAGACCTCAGACCAGTCCCTTGTGACTGTGTCCGTACTTCCCCCTCCCATCCCTTTACCGGAGCCCAAGATCCTGTAAATGTCTTCATTTGGTATCAGAGATAGAATCAGTTTTGTTTTCCTCCTTTGCTAGTTGGGTCCCAGCCCAGCCAGGTCCCTGGCACTCAAATATTATAAACAGCAAATTAATGAGAGCTTGTCCGGGGTGGAGCCCTTCAGGAGTCCAAGTGCTTCTCCGGAACTTCTGGCTGGTCCTCCCAACAGCCTCAGAGGGTGTCTGGAGCCAGCTCCTCCTGGAGTGCTCCCGGCCCCAGGGAACATTGCTGGCCCCGGTGCAAGGGTACTGGCTCTTCCAAGCTGGAAGGGAAGCAGGATCTCGTGATGGGGGACCCAGATGGCGGTCCCGGGGTGGTAGATTTGTCTGTGCAGGGAAAGCCTAGCCCAGCGGATACCGCAGGATGGTATAAGGACGGGGGGTACACAGTCAGGGGGATGGGGCGTCGTGACTGTCGGGGCTGGCTCATATTTCATAAACGGGATCCCAAGCCTAAGGGAGGTGGCTGGGAGGACCGGGCAGGGGCTCAGGGCTCAGCCACGCAGGGCTGGGTTTTGGGAGGGCTGCGGTCAGGACAGGACTGCATCTCAGGCACCAAGCAGGAGAGCCTTGTACAGCGCAAGGGTGTGTGCTCTGAAGCTGCACCGCCTGGCTTGGGACCCTTGCCTCTTCTCCCTTCAACAAGTTACTCAGCCTCCCTGTGCTTCAGCTACCCCATCTGAAAACTGAGCATGAGAATAGTAGTATCTGCTTCATAGGATTTTAGTGGGCGCGAGAGGCATGATGTCTGGGAGGAGCTTAGCACGGTGCCTGGCGTGAATTACTGCTCGGGAAGATAGATGGGGGTGTGGTTACTGTGCTGTGGGTGCCAGGGTGGGAGAGGCTGTGAATTAGGGCTATTCAGGCTGAGACTGTGGTTGGGACAAGTCCTGGTGTCTGCAGGACATGCAGGAAGAGGATGCTGTGGACCCCAGCTTTTCTGAGCCAGCTGAGACCTGGCCTGCGTCCATTGTGCCATGGGCGAGGCTGGGCGGCGAAGCAGTGGGGCCCAGCCTTGGGCCCCCAGGAGGATCCCAAAGATCTGAGCATGTGATTCAGGGGGGCCATTTTGCTGACAGCTCCCTCTGCCACACCAGACTCCAAGCAATTAACCAGCCGGGCCCCGGGGAGGAGCGCTCAGCTTCAATCAGGGTAACCTTGACCTCCTTTGTACGCTGCTGCGGCTGCCTCCTAACTCTCGTCTCCAAGGTGCTCGTGTGTTGCTGAAGGGCAGCTCCTCCCCAGCACAGAGAGAACTCCTCCTCCTCTGCCAGCCGCAGCAGAGGGCACCTGGGCCTGGCCACAAAGGCTGGCACTCAAATCTCTGCCTGAGACAACGGAACTCATTTGGCCTTTACTTGCTGAAAAATTGCTCCTGGACTTGGGCACCTTTCTTGAAGATACACAACTGTCTCAGTGCATGTGTGCATGTGTGCGCGCGCGCACAAAGGGGAGAAGGAATGGAGGACGCGTGTGCATGCGGGTGCAGAAGACACCTGTGCGTGTGTGTGCAGGGCGAGGGCGCGTGTGCTTGGCGGTAGGACTGTGAGGATCTGTGCAGGAATGTGAAGGGGTGGGGGCGTGTCTGTGTGGGGAGGGGGATGGCGTGGGTCTGGGTTTGTGGAGGGGGGAGTGTGTCTGAGCATCACGTGAGTGGGGCTGGCGGGGAGGTGGGCTGAGGGGTGTGTAGGGCTCCGTTTTGGGATGTAGTGACAGTCCTCTCCCCGCCGCCCCCTCCCCATCAGCTCAGGCCTGTACGTTTCAAATACTTCATTGTCAGCCCTGGTAAAGCCTTTATTTATAAAGCGCGGGTGTTTCATTCAGCTTAACTGAAAAGGCCTTTAAATCACCGCAGCTGGGAAGGGCTAATTGCAGTTAGAGTTGTCAAGGACTCTCTTGTCTGCTTTTGCCATCTGTGACATAGTGAATGCAAAGATCATTTTAAACATAGGCAGTTAATGCAGAGAATAATTTGAGAGCTTTAGATATTTATGGTAAATTATTTAACTTTATAGTTGAGTTTTATTGCCTCATTATTCTATGTGTGAAGAATCCTGGCGTTTTCTGTGACTCGGCACTTTGTGGAGTTTCACTTTGCAACGCTCAGGAGTAAAGTTACTCTCACTCTCAGGAACTCTGGGTACATCTCAAGTCCTCCCACGGGAGGGGTGCTCCGGTTGCCGCCCGTCTGGCCGACAGCCACGGCTTCCTCCCACGCTGCCATCTGGGTCTCTGGGCGGGCTTGGGTGCTCCTTCCCGCAGCCCCATAGGTGGGATGGCATCTCTGCCAGCCACGGCATTGCTTCTGCTGCTGCAGTCCCCATCTTCGAGAGCTTCTCAGTGATGCCCTGGGGCCAGGCGGAGCTGGGATTCTGGAAGGGTGGTGCCCAGGCTTGGGTTCTCATTTGCATTAAAGCTCTTGGACCCTCTGTCCCGGCGCCTTTTGTACCTACCATGCCTGAGTTCTATTAGGGCAGGCCCTTGTCATTCAGTGTCCTTTATCTGCTTGGGTTGTCCCTGATCACTGTTCAGAGTAGAGCCTCAAACTGAAGACTCCCCTGTCCAGGAGATAGCATGTCCCTCACTGCCACGCCCTGCATGCTGCCGTCAGAGGCGGCGCCTGCAGCCCTGTGCACTCACCGTTCCAGCTATGCCTGCGGGGCTTTGCTGCGAGCACCTGAGACTCTGTAGGAACCTTCTCCAGGCTGGAGGTGCTGAAGCTTCACGAGCCACCCTCAGCCAATAATGGATGGTAATTGGAGGACAAACAGCCCAGCTCCTGTGCTCCTCTGGTGGGATAGTCCTGGAGTGTGTCTGCGTGTGTCCCAGTGCCCCCCACCCCGTGGGATTGAGCCCAAGGTGCCCTTGGTGATAATCTGCTTGGCGACACTCCCTTCGGCTTCCTTCCCTTCCCTCTCTTCACCAGTGCCTCCTGGAGCAACTCCCAAATAAACTACTTGAACTCAAATCCTGCTCTCAGGGTCTGCTGCCAGGGGAAGCTCTGTTGGGCAGACATGGAGTTGAACCACAGTGCCACCCATCTGATGGACTGGCAGCTGTGACCTTGAACTCTGTCTCCTCAACCCCTGGCCTGACTTTGGACATGGTACATCCATTGCTTTGGGCTCTGCTCTTGATAGTTCAGCCTTGATCAGAACATCTGTGAGAGGGGAAAGGGGAAAGCGCCCAACCGGCCAGAGCTGCAGCATAGCCCCCTGAATGAATGTGCTGGGATTTCTAGGGAAAGGTTGTATCCTTGGGAGGGCTGGGTGGCTATTTTCCGTAAGGCTCCAATTCCTAGATCAAGGTGTAATATGACTGCATCAGATTTGACCTCAGTGGTTGGGAGAGGATTTAATTTGAACCCCAAATTTATTAGTTGTGGAGCTAACACTGTCACAAGACACCTCTAAGGTATATCGGAATGAGCTCTTCCCAACATCTCAGGCTGGAAGACTGCCACTCATTCTTCAAGACTCTGCTTAAATGTCACCTCCTGTGCCAAGCCCTCTCCAGCTCCTCCAGCCTTTGGCCCATGTGCTTCCACAGCTCTTTGTTCATAGCCTGGTAATTGCACTTATCACATTGTCTTGTCATTTGTGTGTCTTATCATCTCCTCTCAGACCATGCTGGGAGCTCCTCTAGGGCAGGGACTATTTCTATTCTTCTTTGTTCCTAGAGCCGTAGGGCCTGGCACAGCCTGAGCTCAGAGAACATAATTCGAATGATGGATGGATGGATAGACTGATGGATGGACTGGTGGATGAGTGAGTGGATGGATGGATGGACGGACAGACGGATGGATGGACTGGTGGGTGAGTGGGTGGGTAGATGGATGGATGGATGGATGGACAGACCAATGGATGCACTGGTGGGTGAGTGGACAGACTGTTGGATGGCTGTGGAAGAAACATGGTGTTCTGTACTCAGTCGAGCCTCAGAACTAGGAAACATCAGCATTCTCCAATGACTGTCTCAGGCAGCCAGCTCCTTAGGGTTCTCGCTGGAGCTCCGAGAGGAAAAAACAGTGAGTCTGGGCCCCTGGGATAGGGTGAGGGCTCCTCTGGGCTGAGGGGACATCCCCTCCTCTTGGGCTGAGTGAGGAATGGCTGGGGGGAGCAGTCCAGGGGCACTTCATCGTCTCTCCACCATCCCTGCCCCCACACTCTTTATAAAGACCACCGTGAGGAGGGGGTGGAAAATCAGCTGTAGGAAACACTCACCCTTCATTGCTGGGTCCTACTTTGTGGCATGTCAGACAGAGACGGGCCCCAGTGTGACACATCACAGTGGGAGGAGGGGGCCCCATACGTGACTTTGTGGCAGGAGGTCTGGGAGGTGGCAGGAAGCTTGGGTGCCTCTGAGGGTTAATGACAGCAGCTGGGGGCTTAGGGCATGGCCTCTGAAAAGCCACCTCTGCCACTTAGCAGTTGTTGTGTGGAAGGAAGGCCAGGATCCAAGGCCTTTCCTCTGCCCCTCGGTGGCCCAGCAAGAAAGGTCATCCCACTGCCACACCTAAAACCCACCCGGGGCACGACAGGGATGGACCACCTTTTAGCCCAGCAGGGACAAGGCCCTGAGGCACGTGTGCCTGTGTGTGTGCCCACGCCTGCCCTTGCGTTTCTGTGTGTGCGGATCCTCTGCAGGGCATGAAATTCACACTGTCCGCTCTTGCGGCCTGGCCCCAGCCATCAAGGCCGTCTCCATGAGGATCATGCTTTGAGGCCCCTGTCCCCAGATGCTGGCAGCACTGGGAGGTAGTCAGACCTAAGGGCTGGTGGGGATGGAGCTCCAGCTGCAGGGAAATACTAGGTTTATTATGGACAAGCAGGACCACCTGCTCTGCTTTTGAGCTAGTTGGTGGGGGGAAGGCAGGGCAAGTACCCCCCACTCTCTGCCTCAGTCTCCTTCGCAGAGCTCTAAAGAGAAAGGGCCCGCCTGCCGCCACCCAGGGCCTCATGTTTGTTCCTCCCTCTCCCTCCTTTTTGTCCCCTCTGGCCTGCCCCATGGGCTCCCAAACTAGGGGCTACCCCATCGCCCAACACTCCTGAACACCCCCCATGGGGACAATCCCATGGGTGTTGGCACCCAGCGTGACCTTTCTGCATGGAACCGTGATGACGTGCTGGTCCCTGCCCAGGGTTCAAGCCATCCAGCTTGGGCTGGGACCTTTCTCCATCTGGTTAAGCCTGGTCCCACGCCCCCTCAGCTGCCCATTCTGCATACGCCAGGCCCTGCCTGTGATGTCCCTGAGGGCTGGGATGTCCTGCCTGATCCCCAGCCTTGCCCTTGCTCACTGTGACCCTCCTGGCCTGGGATCCACACAGCCCACATGGCCAGATGATCCTGGCCAGAGGAAGGGCCATGGAAGAGAAGGGTTGGGACGGTCCCCAGCAGTAATTCACTACCTTCTTCTCCCTGGCTGCTAAGCCCCAAGGGTTTGTAGCCACCCCGTACTCTTCCACCTGACACCCGACTCTTCCTTGCTAGACCCGGAGGCATTCGATACCCTAGAGCACTCACTGTCCACACTGATGCAGTTTTCATGGTTCCCAGGGCTCATACGTCCAAACGGGAAGTTGCCATTTGGGAATTTGGGGCAGGATCCCTGGCTGCCTGAGAAGGTCACTTTCTGGGGCCAGGTGTGCTGAGTGGCAGCTTTCCTTCTTATGTGGCCCCTGGCTCTGGTTGGAGCTCCTGACTCACACCCCTGCCCCCACCAGGGTGGGAGTGGGTGGTTGTGAACGTGGTGGGAGAGATCGTGTGTGTGTGTGTGTGTGTGTGTGTGTGTGTGTGTGTGTGTGTGGATGAGCAGGTGTGCACGTGTGATTGTGGTGTGAGCATTAGAGCAAGTGTGCAGGTGTTAGGTGTGCAATTATGTCTGGGGGTGAATCACGTGTGAGCATGTGTGTGGGTGTGCACGTGTGACAGTGCATGTGTGAACATGTGGGGGTGAGTGGTGGCACGTGGGTGCTGAGGCTGAGTGTGATGTCGAAAGTGTGTGAAGCTTGGAACCCAGGGCTCTTCACCCGGGTGCACGTGTGCACAGATGCGGGGTGTGTTGTTGCCGTGTACCCCGTGTCACTCATGCAGTCATTAATTGGCCCTTCGGATGCTTACCGAGTGCGGCTCTGTGTCAAAGGCTTCCCGCTGGGCAATGTGGATGGAATCCCTGCCCCACGGGAGGGGGGAGAGACAGAGACTAGCACAGGCCTCAGCGCCCAGAATGGGGCCTGGCACCTCATGGATGCCCAGAATGCCTTTGTAGAATGAATGAGTGAAAATTAAAAGTCCCATAAATATGTCATTAACCGTGGTAATTAACATCAAGGAAAAGCCCAGAGGGGTTCCAAGACCATATATCACGGGAATCTAATTTAGACTGGGGGGTCAGGGAGGACCTGAGTCTTGAAGGCTCCTGGCCGTGAGCATCATGGGACGAAGCAGTATGGAACAGTGGTCAAGAGCTTGGATTTGAGGCCCAGCTCTGCTGCTCATTAGCTTTGTGACCTTGAGCAAATGCCTTGACCTCTCTGTGCCTCCATATCTGTGACATGAGAACGATCATGGTCTCTACCTCCCAGGGGTGCAAGGAGGAGTAAAGACCTGGAGGGCACCTAAGTACACAGGAGCTCTCAGCATTCCCTGGAGTTACACACCTTACCCCCAGTGTTGGGAGAGGTGAGCATATGTGTGTGGTGTGTGTGTCACATGTGCATGAGGGTGTCCCATGCATGTGGGAGCGTGTGTACAGGGCAGAGTAGATATGGGTATGTGGGCCCATAAATCACAGAGTGTGTGTGTGCATGAGCTCTCGTGTACATGTTTCAGTGTGTGTATGCCCCGTTTGCGGGGAAGGGTATGTTTGTGAGTGTGTTGTGTGTGCACCATGTCCAAGAGAGGCAGAGATCCCGAGAGCCCAGGCAGCCCTTGGAGTATGTGTGGGAGAGAACACGCACACGGCTCGGGTGTGCACGTGTGTGGGTGCACACCGACGTGTGGCGTAAGTATTCCAGGGAATGTGCAATTGCGTGCGGCGCGAGCGAGCAGGCATGTGCGACTGGGAGAGGGCTGGAGCCAGAGCTGCTGCAGCAGCAGGTGGGCCAGGCTGCCAGGGCTCACTTGAGACAGCCAGGTTTTAATTGTCCGTGGAGATGATGGAGCTCTGGGGAGGTGTCAGCGGCCCTCTGAGAGCTGCTGTCGGCTCCTTGCCCTACTTGTTGGCCAACAGCCTTCAGCCCGGTTGGCAGCAGCCCCCCTTCCCTGCCTCCCCACTTCCTGCTTGTCCCCCTCTCTCTCTCCCGGGGCTGAGCTCTGCTCCTGACCCCCCCATCTCTTCCTTTCTCCCTACTCCCTCCTCACTGCTTAAGACCTCGGCCCAGGGCTGCCCCTCCAGCCTCCCTGACCAGTGACCTGCTAGAAAGGTCAGTGAGTGTCCCTTAGGAGGCTTGGCCTGGCCTGGGGGTGGGCACTGCCTGCTTCCCTGCAGATCCATGGGACGTTTCCCTGAAATCAGTGATCTAAGCCAGTTCTCAACTTGAATCCATGCATCATTCATACATACATCTGACTCTTTGGGCCCAAGACTCTGCATTCCCAGCAAGCCTCCCGCTGGTGCTGATGCTGCGGGCCACACATCACACTGAGCAGCAAGGGCCCGAGGCTTTCAGCTCTGGACCAAGTGGCCTTTCTCAAGAACTCATGTCCTCCCCGCCCCTCTGGATGGTGGCCCAAGCCAGGCCACCACCTCTGGAAGCTGTGGGAGCCCTAGCCACACATGAGACCTCGGCCCGAGGACCACAGCCACGGTGCTTTTGGCTGCTGGCCTGGGCCCCTGACCATCTGCGTCTTGTCCCAGGAGCTCCCCTCTCAGCAGCACCGCCCACCCACTCCTCCTGCCCCACCCGGTTCAGCTGAGACAACTGGCACGTTCCCGAGAGTGTGTAGGAGACACGCTGTTTGGGATGTCCTGACCTGTCTTGGCTGAGCGGGTTGAGGTGGTGACTTCATTAAGAGTGGGATTCGGGAGCTGGAGGGCGTGGGGGGAACTTGGGAGCAGGGTCAGGGCCCTGGGGAGGACTCTTTCCTGCCTGCAGCGCCTCCTCCACCCTCCGCTTTTGTTTGTTTGCTCACGGCCCTTTGCAGACGTACTCCCAAAGTGACTCCCGCACGCACGCTGCTCCCTTGCAGCTCGGCGGGGCGGCCTTTTCTACTTGACACCTCATTCTGCCTTTATTGGGCTATAGTCCGACTCCCTCAGCTAAACTCCAGGCCCCAGGAGAGACCTTGCTCAACAGCATATTCTCAGCGCCCAGAACAGGGCCTGGTGCATAGCAGGTGCTCAAAAACATTTACCCCACGAATGCTGCAGGCAGCCCATCTACCCTCCCGGGGAAGAGGAAAGAAGAGGAGGCATGGCTCGCCTCTCACTCCAGCCCTCCTGGAGGAGTGTCTGGCTGCATTCTGGGAAGTATAACGGACCAGCCGGCAAGCAGGCCCCACACAGGTCTGGCTGCACTCCTGGCTTGGCCGCTTACAGGCTGTGTGCTGTTAGGCAAGCTCTTCTCGCTGATACTCAGTTTTCTCAACTGTGAAATGGGAACAATGATCCCCACTGCATTGTGTGACTGTCATCTGAATAGAGCTCACATGGTGATTTCCTTTCCATGTCCCTCCATCGCTCCTGACCTTGGCTGGCTGCCTCACCGCCCCACCACCCTGGTCACTAGCAGCCAGCAATGGGGGCGTGGTGATGCGAGACCCACTCTCTCTCCTGGGGCCCCGCTCAGCCCTGGTGATGGCAGGTGGGCACCTGCAGGCCCCTTTCTGCTCATCCACACTCTGGCCACTTGCTTCCACGGAGAAGTCCCAGATAACCAGAGTTGACTGAGGCTGCTCAGGGCAGCAGAACACGCATTAGCTCTGGAATGGGACTGCCCGGGTTTAAATCCCGACACCTCCACTTAGTGAGTGTGAGACACTTAAAACCTCCCTGACCCTCAGTTTCCTCATCTATTTAATGTGTTGTAAGGATGAAATAAAATCACCCATGTAGGACCCTTAGCACAATGCCTCGCATGTAGTCAGCGCTCAGTAAATTTCAGCTATGGTCATCATTTTCTTTGGATATAGCCATCAGCTCATTGTTCTTCTTGCCAAGCCAGTGGGCCAGGAAGGGGAAGGCAGGATGGCCGGATGGTGGGAGCTTTTGTTTCCTCATCTGTAAAGAGGAAAGTCTTTCCATGGTTTCCCTGCTGGGATTTTGTGGTTCTTCATTGGCTGAGCAGACATAGTCCATCCGCGTCCCCAGGAAGGGATTCTCTGCCACTGTGGAGCCTAATCTGACCCTTCTTATTTGTGGCTATGGTTATGATCTCTTTGGGGGATGATCCCACTGAGGGAAGCCAAACCTTGCAGGATTCTGGGAGCAGGCAGGGCTGACCACCAGGCCTGCAGTAGCCCAGGCACCTGCCAATCTGGGTGAGGCCGTCCCTGAGGCTGGGTGGGAAGGGTTCGTGTGTGAGGACATCCAGGCATGTCCAGTGTCCAATGTCCAAACCACACACACCGGGTCCCAATAGACAGGGAGGCAGTTGGCATCACAGAAGGAGGAGGGAGAGTGCCCCAGGCAGAGGAGGCAGCCGAGGCAAAGACCTGAGTAAGGAGCAGCCTGGTACATTCACACCACCGGCGCTGGGTGCCCGCCTGCAACAGAGCTGCTAGCAGGCCAGGGGCCATGTGGGAGGGGGCCGGAGGGCTGGGCAGAGGCCAGACCACACAAAGCTCCCTGGGCTTTGGCAGGATTTGGAGTTTATCTGAAGAGCAGTGGGAAGCATCTGAGGGCTTTAGGCAGGGTTATGGCCTGATCAGATTTGTGTTTTTAAAATATCCCTCTGACCACCGTGTGGAGAACAGGTTGGGGGGCCATGGTCTGGTTCCGCTGTTTCTGCCACAGTAAAGCCCGGCTCTCCAAGCGAGCTCTACTGGAAAGCTGGCAACAGCACGCGGGACACGTGAGCGTGTGGAGTGTCGTCGTCGGGTTTGTTAAGTTGCCACTCGAGAGGGCTTACTCTCAAGAGGCCCAGGGATTGGAACTGCCGCTGGAAAGCCTTCTGGAATCCGGGGGCTCCAGAGAGTAATGTCTCTCCCTTCCGCCCTCTCTCCCTCCCTCTCTCCCCCCTCCCCTCCCCCATCTCGGGGCAATGTGGTTTCAGCTCCGTGAAACTTGAGCCAGCCTTGACCTCCCTCCATCGACGTCCTCTGCAGTGGCCATCGTGCCCTCTCTGGCCTCACGGCACCTCAGGATGGTTCAGCTGCGGCTCCTGCCGCTACTGACCAGCAAGCCTTTTCCGTGTTTCTCGGTTCGGATTCCCAAGAGAAGAGCTCTGATTGGATCGATGCTGCTTTATGAGCCAGGTCATAGGTTGTTTGTGTTTGGGTCAAGTGCTTGCCCCCTCATCCGATCATCTGTGTCCAAGGAGCTGTGATACAAAACATGTCCTGCAAGCAGCAGAGGCTGTGAGCAGGCCAGCCACACACGTTGAGAGCATTCCTGCACCAGCCTTCCAGGTCTGACTGCTCAGTGGGTGGCGCTGGAGGCCAAGGCCAGCCTTTGAGCTCTGGGTAGACCAGAACTGGACACCGATCCCCAGCCATAGAAAAGGCCTAATTCCAGCCTGTTGGTTCCCTAGTCTAGGCCATTGGTCCCACCAAAGGAGTGTGAATGGTTCCTTGAAAGCCAACCCCACAGCCAGAACACATGTTGTAGCGGGCTCTGGTGGATCTGGAGTCCTCTTCTGTCTCAGCAAACGGTCCACTAAATTGGAGGTGAATATCGCACTTAGAGAAGCAATTCAGTTTACAGAAGTCACCATAACTAGTAGCAAGTCATCCATCCCTGACCTACCTAGCACACTGTACTGCTCCATCATCGTAAGGCGGCCACTGAGCATGGTCAATGCCAGCTTCTTTTAGTCTTCCACATGTGTAGTTCAGGCATCTCTCCAGTAGTAGGTTGATGGCAAATGGCTGCAATTCTTCATTCCTCCCTGTATCCACTGTCTGTGCAATGTGACTGCAGCATTTCCCACCAACAGATGGGGTCTGTTTTCCCACCTCCCAAATCTGGCTGACCATGTGACTGATTTAAGCCAATAGAATGCGATAGAAGGACATGTGTCAATTCTAAGCCTAGACGTCAAGTTCCTTGCGTGTTTTTACTGTCTTGGAGTCCTGCCACTGTCACATGAACAAGCCTGGTATGCCTATTGGATGAAGAGAGATGGGTGGCCAAGCCACCCTCATTGTCCCAGCTGATAGCCAACCAACTGTCAATCATAAATGAGGCCATCCTAGACCAATTAGCCCCGTAGATCACAGATAAACTGGTGAGTCCAGCCTAGTTGACCAGCCTCATTGACCCAAGTCAGTAGATCCATCTTGTGTATCTGTAGACTCCTGAGCAATAGCAAATGCTTATTGCTTTAAGCCACTGAGTTTTGGGGTGGTTTGTTATGCAGCCATAGCTAACTGGTACACCCTCCCACTGAGAGACCTAGGATGTGTTGATGTTTGCTTTCTAGCAGAGTACATGAGCCTGGGGAAGTCTGCTCCTTGAAGGCAGGGAGCAAAATGTGATTGGACTCAAGTTGCAATGATGGCTTGGTACATTGATAGATGCCCCGTGATGTGGGTGTGGTATGTGCCAGGCAACTGCACTTCCTGCCACTTACAGAGAATTTGCTGTAATGCATTGTGATGCATTAGCATAATAATTGCTAAGCATTCACAAATGAATAGCTCACTGACTGATGGATTTTGTACAGAATCTGTGAAGGTTACATCGAGGGTGAAAACATTTCACTGTGTCAATGAACATACTTAATTTTTCTGGAAGTGCTATTTAAATTGCGTCGTGCTATGACATTAGCATAACAAAGACATAATGCATTCGTTTATGCTGTAGTAGGGAACGCTGCCATCATCAGCAGACACGATGGGGGTGTGTGTGTGTGCAGAGAGAGGCCTGGGAGCTGTGAGAACAGCCCCATTGGGTGCCTGTGGCCACGCAGGGGAGGTCCTGCCCTGCAGGGCCCGCCCCCAGACTTGGCTCTACGTCGGGCAATGGGTGGACTCTGCTTATTGGCTTGTTTCCTTTTCGCTGATTTCCTCTTCTCACTGCTCTGGCCACCAAGTCCTGCTAATGGATGGGTGGGTCTTGGCTGTCAGGAGAGAAACCCTCAGGGGAATTAGGAAACATTCAAATCTGGCAGGATTCGCCCGCCCCCTTCAGCAGCGCAGGGTGGCCTCCTTGGCATCAGCAGCTGGTCCCAGGAAGCTGTGCCTTGGGCCCTCCGTCTCTGCAGCCCTTCCCTGAAAAGAGCCTTCAGAGCTGTCACAGGAAGCGTCACAGGGGATGGCTTTATTACCTTAATTTTCTACATTTTATGCATATCTGGCTCTTAAAGGAGGAAGTGTTTTGGGGAAGACAGAGCCTGTTAATTGTGCATCTATTGCCTGCCAGGCCGCGAGCTGTTTTCACATACAGCAGCTCGGCTTCTCAGCCAGCTGTGCACAGATGATGGGGATTCTCTCAGATCAGGTTTCATGGTCCAGCTCTGGGTCTCTTTTATGGAGAACTTTTCAGAACCTTTAGTATAATAATGACTTTTCTATATTTCCAAGAGGGAGATATAAGGGTCTCAAATCTTTAAGACGGTCCACCCTGGTTTAGGAGCAGCAGGCATGATTTTGTTTGTCACCATATAAGGAATCAGTGAGGAAAGGATTATTAACCCCATTTCAGAGCTAAAGAAATGGAGGCTTCCTGAGGAAGCAGTTTGCACAGAGCTGGCAAATGGCCCGTGTGGGAATTGAATCCACATGTGGCCTGGCTTCCTCAGGGGAATGGAGGGGACCCACAGCCAGCCTTTGGAGGGAGAGACCAACCTGAGCACTGCCCACGAGTGCTGTTGGTCACACGCTCTTGGGCTCTTTAGCCCCTGCTTGGCCATTCCGTGCCAGACACTGGTGTCCGGACAGAGATGAGTGATGCTCATCTGTCCTGTGGCCAAAGGCCCTTCTGGTATGTGGTTCAGACATGTGGGCAATCAGGGAGGGGATTGGGCAGCCCACCCTGACCCCTGCAGTGGGGGTCACAGGGGAGGTCACCTGAGTGTCTTGGGGCTTTGGGAGTGGGCTGCTGTGGAGACAGAAAGGGGGCAAAAGGCTATTTGGGCTCAGCCTCAGGGGACGACTCAGAGTCTCCAGAAGGACAGAGGAACTGGGAGAGCCAAGAACCACGGGGAAGGGCCGGGATCAGAACCCAGAGTGCCTTCAGCCAGCAGCCTACTTTGAGATAAAGCTGAGTTCATACCTCCTGTGTCCCAATCCTCAGGGCAGGCGGTTGTGAGGCTGGGTAGTGGCTGAGCTTGCTGGGTGGGCCCCTCCACCCATGCCCGCCAAGCTCCAAGGCCCAGGGGTTAGGGCAGTTTGCGTGGGACTCTGCCCAAGTGGCTTTTTCCCCAGAGCCAGGCATGTCTTACCCTTTGAGGGACTGCAAAGTCCTTTCTGACCTGATGAAAATTGTGGACCCTTTCCCTGGAAAAATGCACATTCATAGAATAAGTTGCATATAACATGAGGTGTCAGAGATGACCTGAAGACCATCCCTAGGTAGGACCTCTTGTCCTGGCGAGGCCGTAGCTGAGTTTTAAGATCCTGGCAAAAGGGAGGAGGCAGAGAGCCCTCCCTGCTTACAAGGATTCACCCAAATGCCGTAGGTGGTCATCTGAGGGCTCCTCTCCCTCCCAGCTTCCTCTCTGACTACCCTCCACACACAGCCTCCCACGAGCCCACCTCCGGGGCCACCTCGAAGCTCCCGGAACTTCCCTCCTCAGGGCCCTGCTTGAGATGCTCTTCGGCCTCTTTGCCGCCAGAGGAAATCTTGCTCGCTTTTAGAGACTCTCCTCTTCCAGGAGACCTTCTTGCTAACTTCTAATTCCATTTCATCCGGTTGAGCATGTATTTATTGAGCACTTCCCACCTGCTACGTGCCAGAATACAGAAAGGAACGGGGCAGACTGGTCACTGCTCTCATGTGACCTGTGGGCCAAGTGGGGAAACGGACGAGGAAATGAGTGTTTACAGGTGTAATGAGTAGTATAAGAAGGAGAAGGGGAGGGTGCCCGAGGCGCACGCAGCAGCGGGGGTTTCATTTCTGGGGCAGGGCTTCCCGCACTGGGATCCTTTCCATTCCCCCTGCACGGTTCTTGCCGTGTCAGCGTGCCGTCTGTACTGTTGTTTACTCCTCATTGTTTTTCTTTAAGTGAACTTTAAATAGGCTCACTGGTTCTCGTAACCCTGTCCTAATCAATATTATCTGTGAAATCATGAGCCTGGATGTGCTATTTATATATTTTAAAAATGTTTTAAGTGTTTTGTCGTGATAAAATATACACGACATAAAATTGACTATTTTAACCATTTTTAAGTGTATGATTCAGTGGCATTAGGTACGTTCCCAGTGTCATGCAGCCATCGCCACTCCCATTTCCACAGCTGTTTCTTCGTCCCAAACAGAAACTCAGTACCCGTTAAATAATAACTCCCTGTTACCCCTCTGCCCAGCCCCCGCTGGCCTCTGTTCTGCTTTCTGTCTCCATGCATGTGCCTATTCTAGGTACCTTGTATAGCTGGAATAATAAGAGTTTTATCTTTTCTTGTCTTGCTTGTTTCACGCAGCGTGTCTTATAGATTAATTCCATGTTGAGCATGTATCAGGATTCCATTCCTTTGGAAGGATGAATGATATTCCATCTGTGTTTATACTACCTTGTTTATCCATTTATCAGGAATGGACATTTGGGTTATTTCCACTTTGGGGCTATGATATATGCTGTTTCTATTTTAAATATATGTATGTTAACATGTTTTAATGTATATACGTAACTATTAAAGAAAAAATAAACAATTTTCTGTGGTCACCTGTTCTGAAACAGAACTCAAGGTGAAGAGTTGAGCGCAGGTAGTTTATTTGGGAGGAAGCAGGAGTGAGGGAGTGGAGCAGGTGAGACAGGGAAAGGGCGAAGCCAGTGAAATACTGAGCTGGCTGTAGCCGTGGGAGGATCCCACCACGGTCTGGAGAACCACGTAGAACACACCCAAAGATATCCCCGCTGGAGGAAAGGGCAGCTGGCTCATATCTGCAAGTCCCAACACTCACTGCTTTATTTCTCCCCACACCTCCTGGCTGCTCCTGGGGGCTGAGCAACCGTCCCAAAATTCAAGAAAATAGAGACACTGTGGCCTGTGCTTGGAGTGAGACGTGAACAGGGAACCGTCCCCGACAACTGTAGTGAAATCAGCTGAGTCGGGAGAGGACGTGGCAGGCAGCCTCATAAACATCATCCACAGACATTTCTCACACCTCAGCCCTCCACTTTGGGAGGCTTGGCCCCTATAGAAGTGAAGTCTAAGCTGACGTCCAAAGAAGGAGGAGGAGCCAGCCAGGCAGAGTGTGGGAAGGGTGTTCTTGGTAGAAGGAACAGCTCAAGCAAAGGCCTGGTGTGCAGACACAGCAAGCATGTCCCCAGACCAGAGAGAAAGCCAGCACTGCTAAAGCAGGGAGGAGGGGTGGAGAGATGGCTCTGGGGGGGGGGGAGGGCAGGGAACAGGTCATGCAGGGCCCTGGGGGCCTCTGTGACGTCAAAACAAGGGAGGGGTGTATGTATGAGGTGGCTTCCTGGAGATGTGCCTTCCTCCTGTTTTCCTGGGGCAGATACCAGACCGGTGTGGTCACTGATACCTGACTTTCTTCCCAGGGGACTTTGCACTCCCAGGGCCAGTGGGCAACTGGGCCATGCTCAGAGTTGATGGTGATGATGGTGGAGACCCAGCCACCTGGCTGGGAAGGCCAGACCCCCATGTGTTTCCCTCAACGTCAGCAAATCCTCCCTTCGACACACATTCCAGCCCATCCTTTAGCCCCCAGTGTTGTTGAGAGAAAAGGGTCACATGGAACTGGGACCTGTCTCTATTTCCCCTAGCTGAAGGACCTGGGAAAGGCATTTTTCTTCCCTGAGCCTCAGCTTCCTCGTCTGTTAATTGGAAGCAATAATGCCTGTCTTGCATGACTTTGGACAGATTCCATGGGAAAACTTCACCCCGGACAGCAAAGTGCTTGCGACCATAGGAAGTGCTCAAGATGCAGGGATTTTCTTTCCCAGTACCCTACACTCATCTCGCTCCCTGCATGTAACATGGCCCAGCCTGCCTGGGGGACAGGGGGAATAACGGTGGCAGCAGGAAGCCTTGGAGGTGGTGGGGCTTTTGTTAGAATGGGACCCACCTCCCATTTCTCAAGAGCCTGCTCCCACCCCTCCCATCCTCACTGCAGCGTAATTAGGGTAGATCTCATCGTCATTGCATTTCCTCATCCGGGAGCTGGTGGGGGTGCGATGGGCCTGTTACTTCGCCTCCAAGATGCTGAAGTCGGGACAGACTGGGCCATTCCAACAGGATCTGTCCACTTCCAGCCTTGGCTGGCTCTTGGGGCCTAGGTGGAGTGGGGTCCTCAGAGGCTCCAGGGTGGCTCCAGCCCACTGAAGTTCTGACAGGCAATTTCTGGGGTCTGTGGATTCTCCTTCAGATATGACACCTCGTTGGAATGCCGGGCACGTGGCGTAGCCCACGCCAAAGATGGATCAGGAGCCTCCGCGTGTGGCCCGGCTGGGATGATTACTGCCGCTAAGTAAATTGCCAGCGCCTCCTCAGGCCCCCTCCTGCCTGGCTCTGTGATTCATTTCCGTTCAGAGAAGTTTAATAATTAGCAAAGGGGATTTCTAACAACAGATGGTGCCTGGCCCTGGGGAGTGGTTCCGCCGCAGAAGCACTCTGCGGAGAGGTAAGCTGGAGATACTCCCCCACTCCCTCCAAAGGGCATCTCCAGGGCTCTGTGACTACGGGCCCGTTTGCATAATGTGCCTGCAAGAAGAGCAGAAGGAAAGGAGGATGACGGGTGGGGGCACGTGGGTGCTGGTGGCTGTGCTAGAGAGGAGATGGCAGGCAGCAGTCCCCTTCACTCTGCTGCCCACCTGGAAGTCTTCAACCATTGAGGGTCAGAGCTGCTGAAGGCCACCCAGGAGCCTTCCTGGGATTGGCATAAGGTTCTAGGAGCCTCCAAGAGCCCCTAAGAGGCTTCTCGCATTGGGGTGTAAACTGCCCCCCACCCGAACTCCTCTGGAAGCAGAGCAACTTGCTCATGTCCCATCCTCCTCAAGGCACAGAGGGAGGACTGAGGCCTTGGACTCTTGATTTTAGGAGGCCACCTCGAAGTATCTTGAGTAAAAGGGGAACCTCAGAACTGGGCAATCTAGGGGTAGACTGGCTTCAACATGGCTAGACCTCAGGGATCAAGCCATGCCATCCTCTGATGTGCTTCTGTGGGGCCTGGATGTAGTCTCGTTCTATTCTACCGCATAGGCTTCCTTCTGTTTGTGTGAGCAAGGTGTTGCCTCTGCTAGCTCTAGCATAAAACCCTCCAGACTGGCCTGGACTTGGTCACGTGCCCATCCTGGAATCTGTCTCTGTGACAAGGAGGGTGACGATGCTGACTCACCAGCTTGGGCACTTGCCCATTCCTAGGGCTCGGAAGAAGTGCTCTATGACTCTTGGTCCCCCCAGCACTCTGGTGTAGGGGGCTTTCCAAAGGAAGGGCTGCAGAAGAGACAGACTGAGTGTGTCCTGGAGGTCCATGAAAAAGTGGACAGCCAAGGTCACCCAGCAGCAGAGCTAGGGTTAGGCCAATCATACTTTTCCTGGCTAGTGGCTTCTTGCGGCTCAGCCTGGCTCCCCAAGGAGGGCTTGTTACGAGGACATCATCACCAAGTGAGTTCCCACTGGGACTTTCCCAGTAGTCCAGGACTGTCTTAGAACAACACATAGGGTCTTTCTTCTTGTGGTAGTCATAGGCTACTTGGCGAACAAAGTCATGAAAAGCCAATTGCAAAACCAAGAGGAATATAAGAGACATTGCAGGCCCATCTGTGGAATCAAGATATGATTCATTTCCCAGTAAGCATGGCAGACCCATTACCAGGAATTAAGAGGAACAAGTAATCATGGTCCAAAGGAGTGGGCTGGGGTGGAGGGACCCTGGAAGAGAAGTGTTAGGAGCCAGTTTTCTAAAATAAACTGGATTTGGGTAGGGAGCTCCAGGCAGAAAGAATGGCATAATGGTAGGAATTCACTTACCTGCCCGACCATGCATGCATCTGGCCACCCTTTTATCCATCCTGTAAAATATTTATTGAGTACAATTTATGTG
This sequence comes from Avahi laniger, assembly GCA_963575035.1. Lineage (NCBI taxonomy): Eukaryota > Metazoa > Chordata > Mammalia > Primates > Indriidae > Avahi > Avahi laniger. The sequence continues at coordinate 89,932 of CAUYSK010071454.1, read as the reverse complement.
CCAGGATTTAAGCTTACAATGATGAGCAAAAGAGTGGAGCACGTGAGTGAATGGTGAGTGTAATGACCCAGCTAGATTAGGCAGGATTGGAATGAGAGAAAGGCTAGAAATGTAGCTTGGGTCAGTGTCTGGGGACCTCTAATACCGTAGTCGAGTGTTTTAAGGGTTTTCCTGAGGCCTGGCATGGTGAGGTGGCCCTGCTCACCACCCATGGATGCCACGGGAATGATCTCCTAGGTCAGATTAGGGATTTCAGGGGCAGAAAGACCCTCTACAGCTCTAATCAAACTGCAGAAACTGTGTAGTCGGTTGATAAGATTTTCTCAGTCACTTCCACCCCTGTGCGTTCTTATTAAACCTCTGGTGCTTGCTAACACTGGTCCCCAGGAAGTGGTGGCAGCTGACAAGACCAGTGACTGTTCAGTTTTCAGATATTACACCTGACATCAAGTGTCCTCGCCTTAACTGTCAACCTCACCCTTCACACTGCCATCCAGGAGAAGGCATATAAATTTTCTCCCTGCCAACATGAACGTCTTAACAGTGCTTCATGGTGTTATTTTGATACGATCAGTTTCTGTTAGCTGAATTGTTCTCAGCTCACACAGTGGAGCTCTGTTTGTCCACATATACATGGGGCCCCATGGGAAGCTCCAGGATTTCTGGGTGTGCTGCACCCCAGATGGGTTTGAGAAGATAGATGTGTGCAGCCTAAAGCCAGGACCCAAGACTTCATTGAACACGATGAGCTCCGTGTCTCCCTTTGGTGAATTCCACTTGTCCTTCTAGTACTTACGCCAGCGTCCCCTCTGCAGTGAAGCCCTTTCTAGTACCCTTGGAAAATACGGAATCTTTCCCCACCATATGCTCCCAGAGTGCCTTACACATGTCTCTGCCGTAGTATTTAATCCATCGTTAGCGTCTTCATTTCTGCAGTTCCAAGGCCTAGCAACTGGCCTGGCACATGATTGGTGCCAACAAATGTTGAATGAATAATATAGTAAATGACATATCATTTAATACATGGAATAAATGAATCTATCAGTGATTGTGTGTGTGTGTGTATTGGGGCAAGGGGGTAAATTTGTCAAGATCAAAGCTCAGTTCTAAAAACAAAACCAAACCAGAGAAATCCAGCACTGTTCCCAGCAGCAGACTTGAACAGGGATCCCACTCTCCTTGCTACCCCTGCCACTGCTGTCACGGGACGGAGTGACGGTCACTCGACACAGACCCTCTGCTGGCCTCCGAGGGCCCCTGAGTTGTTTGGGTCCGTTCCTCCTCCGCCGCCCTGGCTGTCTCGACTGGCTCCTGCCATTGGTGGGGACCTGCTCCGTCTCCAGGGAGGCTCTTGGTGAGGAAACCTCTGGGGCTGACTGGGGGATGAGCCGGAGGATGCCTGCTTGGATTTCTAGACAGGTTGTCATGTCTCGAGAGCCAGGGTGATCTGGGGGAAGAGGGGGTGGCATTTGTAGTCAGTCCCATTAGTCTGGCTTCTGCACGGGCGCAGAGAGAGCAGGGAGTGGGCACTTTGGTGAGGCCTGGAATTGGTTTTTCTCCCCAGGAGAGGCCTGGGGAGGCTCTGCCTTGGCTTTGTCTCCAGATGAGTCATTCTGTTTGCTGAAATTGTCGACTGTCAAACAACAGCAGAGAGTGCTGCCCAGGTGGGGGGTGTCAGTGCTGTCCCGACAGGCATATCTGTCCCTGACACAGCTACTGGTGGAGACATGGGGGCTGCGTTGCTGCCCAGTTACCAGCTTGAATGTCTTGGCAAGGGCCCATTGGGGTGGGGTCAGAGGTTCCAGGCTGTAAGGAGGAGTCAGCTGCTGTGACCATGTCCCCATGCTGGTGGACTGGCAGTGTGTCTGCATGTGTGTGAGGGAGGAAGCTACAAGTCAGGGGCCTTGTATCTTCTGAGCTGCCCAAAGCTTGCCTGGACACAGGCTAAAATGTCCCCTACTCTTGGAGGCATATCAGTACCCAATACTTGGGGGAAGGATGCTCAATCAACCTCCTTAACAAAGCGCTTCTGACCTGCCTGTGGGAACGTGTGTCACTCCTGACGGCCACCAGTTATCCTGCCCTGCAGGGCAGTGGTGGTGATGGTGGGGGAGGGGCAGAGAGAGGAAGAGAGGGGACAGAAATAAAGCTAGAGAGCATGAACAGGAGACAAAGCAGAAAGAGACAGAGAGAGAGGGAGAGGAAGAAAGCACACAGATGAAACTGGGTAAGTGAACAGCAGTGCTCCTGTGGCCCACAATGGACGTGTCCAGGGATTTTCCCACCTGCAAGAGACAGGTACAGATGGGGCAGCTGGGGCGGGTGTGGGGGGTCTGCTGCCATCACTGAATCCCAGCCCTGTGCCCGCTCAGCTTCCCAGCGGGATGCAGGGCCCGATGGAGAACACACCAGAGGGCCTGGCGCTGAATCTGGGCCTCTGTGCCCAGGTGCCTGGGGCCAAGTCCTTTAGGACAGGCTCACTGGACAAAGACTAAGTCATTATTATCACATTACCATTATTATCATTTATTGAGTGCTTACTATGTATCATAGATCCATGATCTCAATTAATTCTCACAGGGATATATTTTTGCTATTATTGGCCTGATTTTATAGATAAAGAAACTGAACGTTGGAGCGTTTGAGTAACCTGTCTGTAAGTGGCAAAGCTGGGCTTCTAACTCAGTACATCCGGTGCTCGAGGGCATCTTCTTAACCCTCTGGCCTTCACCTCTCATCGTGTACCTTCTAGGAGCAGCGCCTGAGGACCCCTCCCTTTGTCCCTACCACTGTGTCTGGCGAGCTCGATTTCCTGCCTGGTTTTCCATCCTGCCCCCTCTTTACCTCCTGTCCTGTCACCTCCCACCTTCCCAGGTGTGGCTCTGCTAGCCACAGATGCCCCATGACTCTCTGCTCCCTCATTTCTAATACTTCCGAGGGGCTCTGAGCCCTGTTGTGGAGTGACTCTAAGCGGAGAGTAGTGGGGCCCTGCTGGGCAGGAAGGTGGGAGTAGAAATCCCAGCCAGGCCAGAGGACAGCAGCAGAGTGAGAAGCACTTCTCAGGGCTTTGTGGGACCCAGTAGAAGGACAGAGAACTGAGCACACAGCCCCTGGTCTCAGCTCTCAGTGGAGACAGGAGGACCAAGAGCTTGGGAAGAGAACGGAGGAGCAGAAAGGCTATTCTCTGCATCCGCGGGCTCTTACGCTCTATTGCAGCTCTGATCAAACTGTGTTGCCCTTGTCTAGCAGTCAGGAGGGCAGGCCCTGCAGTCAGGGTGCCCAGGTTCAAATCCTAGCCCCTCCTCTTGCTAGCTGTGTGATCAGATAATAGTATCGCCTACTTCATAGGGTTTCTTAGAAGATTAAATGATATGCTATCTATAGAAGGGTCAACACAAGACCTGATACTTAGTAAGAATCCAACAAATATAGGTGATTATTATCATCAACTTGTTTGATGATAAAGGGATAGGATAAAGGGAAAGGATTCCACATATCTTTTTTTTAACCATTATATCCCCAGAAATAAGCAGGCTGTCTGGAAAACAGTGGGTCTTAACATATATTTGTTGAATGAATGAATGAATGAGAGGCTCGCCTCGCCGGGATCTGTTATTTTTTCCTTCTTAGGGCCCAAGCCTGGAGATCAGATTCCTCCTTGAAGGTGAGGATGCCAAGGGGTGGAAGGGAGGTCTGTATACCCTGCAAGAAGGTTCTGATGAGGAAGGTCTCAGAAATAAGCTGCCATTATGCCCATTAGAGATTTAGTGATGTCCAGAGTCATCCCAGGGTGTCCAGAGACACCTAGCTTTGTGAGGGAGGGAAAGAGTCTCTTGCATGGATGAGGACTAAGTCTTTCCACAAAGATTAAGATCTGCCTTCCCAGTCCTGGCCTTTCAAGCTAGAGATTTTTCTCACCTTCACTTCCCCAGCTGGGCTACCTTGAATTGTGGAAAGTAACCATGGAGTACTATTCAGCTTTAAGAAACAATGGTGATCTAGCACCTCTTGTATTCTCCTGGATAGAGCTGGAACACATTCTACTAAGCGAAATATCCCAGGAATGGAAAAACAAGCACCACACGTACTCACCATCAAATTGGTATTAACTGATCAACACTTAAGTACACATATAAGAATAACATCTATCGGATGTCAGGCAGCGGGGAGGAGACGGGCATATGCGTACACAAAGAGTGCGATGTACACCACCTGGGGGATGGATGCACTTGAAGCTCAGACTTGTGGGGGGAGGGGGGCAAGGGCAACATACGTAACCTAAACATCTGCACCCCATAATATGCTGAAATAAAAAACAAAGAACAAAAAACAAACTCTGCAGTCCTTGTCAGCCTTAGCCACGCAGAGCCTTGCTGGGAGCTGTCTGTGGTGCTGACTTCCCAGCCCCATTTCTGTCCTGCTAGAGAGTCTTTGTTCCAGACTGACCCAGTTCAAGCCGGCCTGTTCTGATGAACTTCCAAGGCCCCTGTTGGTTTGGCAAAATCTTTAGCTAAAGTCCAGGCCAAACCGTGGCCTGTCTGACACTTGTCTCGTAGTTTGTCTTTTCCTGTCTCCTGCTTGAGACATCACAAATCTGCCACAAGCTGCCTCGGCTGATACAGAACTGGACCTGTGGAGAGGGGATTGGGGTGATCCCTGAGGACAGCAAATAAGGTGCACATCCATGCACAGGGGGCTGGACCTACACCCTTGGCTGGCACCCCTCACTGGCCGGCATGTCCCGTAGCCCAGTCTCTTGGGACCATGGGCCATATTTCTCTTCCCGAACGAAACAGGTGTCACGGGTGGGGCTGAGAAGTGCTGTCTCAGCACGATGCTTCCCTGGCTAATATAGCAGTGTGCAGGCTTGTCCCTGGAAGGGCAGATTAATCATTTCCACCCCAAGTCACCATCCGGGCCAGATTTATGATGGCGGGAGCATGGGAGCCCCTGACTTTATGGTCTTGTAAATTACGGAGCTGCTTGTGCAAGAGGCAGGCTGTGCTGTAAATCATGTGTAATTGCTTATAAATTGGGAAACAAATAGTATTTTTGCTTAAATTACCCTCTTTGCAATGTTTCTTAGGGAATTGAGGTTCCACAGAGGACCTTTAACCTCCCTGGGACCAAAATTTCCATTGCGACTCAATGTAGACCATCTCAGAGGCCCTCAGAGCCACTTCCCAGCAGGTCTGGAGGCCTTTGTGTCAACAGAGAACTGACTGCAGTTGTCACGAATTCCCCTTTCAGGTAGGCTTAAATCATGCTCCCCTGGGACCTCCCTCACCCTCTCCCCCCATTTCAAATTAACCCCAAAAATTCCATCTGGCCCCTGGCTATGGCCAGCCCTCCAAAGCTCTGGGAAGATGCCCAACGTGGTCTCCAGAGAATCCAATTTCATCCTTTTTTTCCCCATGCAAAGGCAGTGACTCACTGCATGCTGGCGAGCATGGCCTGTGTTAAGATGCTATTGCTTGCTTTTTCTCATCTTTTTCCATTTCAGTGAAATTACATTTATAATCTTTTTGCCTGCCTTGGTCAACTTGGAAGAGTCATTATATTTTCAACTGGCAGCCTGGTAAACTTTAATTGAATCACGAATCATGGTCTCCTAGAAGGTTCAGCCTACAGGGACCTTTAGGATCATGTAATTCAACTCTTTCATTTGACAGGCAAGGAAATGGAATTCTGGGATGGTTAAGTGACTTGCCCAAGGTCATACTCTGAGTGAGGGCAGCTTTGGGCTGAGACTTGAGCCTCCTTTCTTGAGTCCTGCACACTTTCCACTCCACAATGCTGGGCCCTTGACTTTAGCTGTCACTCATGCTGCTCTCCTGCCTGATACGCCATCATGGGATCAACAGGCATTGTCTTATAATTGGGAAAACTAACAGCATTTCAGAGCCATCCCTAGGAAACTGACTCAGCTAATGGGCTTAGGCTGTGATGCTGGTACATGGCAGCTATGGGGGCTTTCCTGTGGGCTCTGGCATAGGACTTTTGTCCGAATGTCCAGTCTTCAAAGTGGCACTTGAGGCTTGAGTTTGATGCTGTTGGTGATGACTGCGCTGGTCACATAATGTGGGGTAGTTGTGGAGGGTGTGGATGGTGGGAAGGGCAGGAATGGTCTTGAAACCAGGCTCTGCTATGGGCGTGGTCTTGGGCAAGTCACTTTGCTGAGCCTCAATTTCCTCACCCATCAGTGGGCATCAGGAGTTGTCCCTTGCAGGGCCACTGTGGAAACTACGCAAGGTGAAGTGTGAGAAGGTGTCCAGGCCAGAGCCTGGCACGAGGGGAGGCTTGGTCCATGCTGGTTGTATCAGAAGGGCAGAGATGTGGGGCTTTGGGTTTTAAGTGGTCTGGGCTTGGCTGTGGGTCCCATATGTGTAAGGAGTGGAGGAGGTAACTCCGGAGGCCACCTCTGGGTCACGTGGAGCCCTGTGGTCTGACTCCCTGCCCTTGGGGTTCCTGTCAGCTGCAGTAGATGAGGCTTCCAGGCTGGGGCTCATGGCCACCCTCCACACGGGGAACTCCAGTGCCGTCCAGGGGGCTGAAGTACAGCAGCCCAATACACCTGCTCCATCTGTGCCAGGCCTGGTGTCCCCAGACTGATGTGTGGCTCTCTTCTTTGCTCAGGCTGGGCCCATGGCTCCTCAGCACCTCCTGCCATAGCAGGCTTTGTCTCATGAGGCCTCCATAGCCAGGGTGGTGCAGAGAGCCCCCAGCCCACCTCCTAGCCTTTGCTTCTCCTTGGGAGGAGAAGGCTTCTGGCTGTAAACACTGGCTCTTCACTCTTCCTTGTCCCTGGAGACGGCGGACTGACAGATACAATCTGGGACTCAGGTCACCAGGCACTCGGTTCCAAGCATTGCATGCTTTGGCAGGCCCTTGTCCACAACAGCCATTCAATGCAGAGGTGCCTCTAGGATCGTACCAATCTGGGGAGCATGCAGGATGCAGGGGCCATCTCACTGGGGGCTGTTTCCTGGAGGATGCTGGACCTTTGGGGGTGGGGCGCTCCCCCAGAGAAACCAGCACTATCTCATTCCTCTTTATAGATCACAGGGAGTAGAAGTTAAAAGCAGGGGTTCAAATCCCAGCTTCACCACTTGTCAGCTGTGCAACTTTGGGCAAGTTCTTGAACCTCTCTGAGCCTCAGATGTTCAAAGGGAGTGAGTAACGGTGTGCAGCTCAGAGAGGTGTTGTGTGGACTCAGTGAGATAGTGCGTAGGAGCTTAGTGTAGTTCCTGCCACACAGAAAGCTTTCCCCTGCATCGTGGTTATTAATGCAACTCCCAGGCCTCCTTCCAGGCACGCAGGAAGCCATCAGGAAGCATGATGCTGTGACTTTCACGTTCTGCCTGGTGTCCTGAGTGTCCTGGTCTCAGGAAGTTGAGCAGGGAGTTTGTTTATTCCCGGAGCTGTTTTCTCCATCGCCTGTCACTGCCACCCGCCTCCCACAGACACACTTAAGGAGCCAAGTGGGCAGGAGGCAAGGGAGAGAGCCCTGCCAGCCTGATGGAGTGGAAGACCAAGGATTAGCTCCCGTGGACAGGCAGATGGCAAGAGGACACTGGGCACACAGCCGACACCCCCAGGCCTCCCTGCCTGCAGCCCTGACCCCGGGTTGGCTTGGCCTGGACTCTCTCCTTCCTGCTCTCCCCACTTCGAAATTCCTTTCTGCTCCCTCGAGCTCTCTGGCTCTGTCCCCTCCATCCTTTCTGTCCTTTCTGTTGCCCTCTCCTCCTCCACCCAGCCTGGGTCATCTTGGCCTATCTGTCTCCTCATCTTTTTCATTTTCTGTCCCTCTAGCTTTTGTTCTTTCCTTCCTTCCTTTGTTATCCCTTTGTATTGGTCCTTCTCCACCTGGCTTGGTCCCTCTCTCTCTGACCTTCTGTGCACTTCTGTCCCTCTCTCTGGGTCACTCTCTCTCTTCCACTGGCCCCTTCTGCAGCCTCCTCCTGGCCTCAGGGGTAATGAGCCTCCACTGCAGACGAACCCAGGGCTCCGGCTCAGGACTCCTCAGGTCCCCTAGAGCAGCCTGAGTCCCTTGGCCATCTTTCCTTTCCCTGCCCTCTCCCCAGAGTTCAGAGCATCACTTCAGTTCTTTCCTGAAAAGTGGGGTGGAGGCGAGGACTGACCTCCTGGGGGCAGGTACCTGGGAGAGAACCTGAATCTTTGGGAGGAAAAAGAAGGGCAGGAGGAAGCAACTGAGGCCAGAGGCCAGGACCCTCCGTCGTGGCCCATTTCTGGGAATAGACAGCTTCCACGCAGGATGTATTAAGCCTGCTGTGTGCCCGGGACTGTGGCAGGTACAGGGGAAGTGGAGAGTGCCTGTTTGCAAGGATCTTTCCCTCTGGTTCTGGAGGAGAAGCTGATATGTGTGAACTTGTTCAGAAGCAGGTACCGGATGGCCAGAGGGCAGCAGCTGAGCATCACGATGTCTGGAATTGTTGGGGCCAGCAACTGCTCCTCACTCAGTCCCCCTTGGGTCTCCCGTCCTGGGTTTGTCCATGTCTTCCCAGCAACAAGTCTGGGTCAGGTATCCTTCCCCTGCATCCCTAGAGCACCCTGGACTCTGCCAATCAGACCAGTTAATCACCGTGTACGAGTCACCTGGCTGGGCTTCTCCATCCCCCTCCCCCAGGCCGTGGCTCCCTGAGAGCAAGGATCGCTGGCTGTCCTGGTTCCTGCTGAGTCCTCAGCGCCAGCACGGCACCTGGCACAGAGCAGGGGTGCACAGATTCTGGGCTCTTGATAAGGGGGGTGGGGAATAAGGAGACGTGACTTGCCTTAAAGCAGGACAACCTTCCTTCAAGGGTCTTTGCATCCTTCGGCAAAATGATTTTGTTGAGCACATCCCGGCTCTGCCATTTCGAGGCGTTAGTGTTAGAGCCGGCAAGACCTTGGAGGTCACTTTGTCCAGCCCTCTCCTCTCACAGACAGCCCTGGGCACACGCGAGTGTGGCCTGTCGGAGGGAAGGGGCTCCCCGGGGCTCTGCTCGGGGCGGTGGGCGTCCCAGCTCTCTCTGGGCTGCTGCCTTCTTGAGAGCAGCCTCTCTCTGTGCCTGCTGCTGTCTTTGTCTCTGCCCCTGGCTGTCTCTCTGTCTGCCACTGTCCTTGTCCTCTCTCTCCTACTTTTTTTTCCTCTGATGGGATAATTATGCTAATCAGCCTGTCAGAACAAAGATAATTTGTGGTGGGCTATTTCAGACTTCGGAATCCAGGCCAAGGCCCCTTTCCTGCTTGCTTCTGTGTGCACCTTTACCCCCGCGTGGGGCCTGAGCCAGGCAGGTCTGTGCAGGGAGGGATGGTGGGTGCCTGGGGACAGGTAGCTGAGTGAGGACGTGGGTGTGTGCACAGATGAGCACATGTGTTGCACAGGCCCACCTCTGTGTATGAGGGACATGATGTCCAACGAAATGTCCGCAGAAACCAGCAGAACATGGAGGGGATAGTGGAGAGCCAGTGTCCCTGGGATAGGAGAGCTGAGGGCAGGTCATCTCCGTGTGTCCCGCTCCAGCTCTGGAGTGACCACTGATCCACCGCAAAGCTGTGACGGTGGTGACATTTGTGCGTGGTTCCCTGGTAAAGACCAAATCAGCACCCTTCCTCTATGGGGGATTGTACTCTGCCCCACCCCAGCGCCCCAGCAGGTTCTAGGCTATGAGGCCTCTTGGGGAGCTTATTCCCCGGCACAGTTGGTCATCACGGGCTGGAGAAGAGAGGTACTGGTGTACCAGGCAACAAGGCTGGCCAGGAAGGGCCAGAGGGGCAGTTCTGTGCCCAGACAGTTGCCAGGAGGTGAGGGGAGTGATCCCTGAGGAGCCAGACATGGGGCTCTGCTCTACTCCCCTGCTTCTCAGAGGCTCTGAAGTGGGCCAGAGGAGCATGGGCTCAGTCCAGGAGTGGACCCAGTGCCCTGGAGGGCACTGCTCAGCCAGCCCAGGCTCCTTCACACACCTGACTGTATCCTCAGGGTCCCCGCCTTCTCCAGGGGGCAGTACCCTCACCGGCCTCTCACTTCCATTCACTCGGTGATGTTTATCAAGCTTCTGCAGGTGCCAAGTACTGTGTTAAGAACTTGAGCTACAGATATGGAACAGGCAGACTCTTGGAGCACACAGACTCATGGAGGACACAGACTCTTGGAGCACACAGACTCATGAGGCATCTAGACTCACAGAGCAGGTAGACTCATGGAGCACACAGACTCGTGGAGCACACAGACTCATGGAGCAGATGGACTCATGGAGTGTGTAGATTCATGGGGCAGATTCAAGGAATATGTAGATCACAGAGCAGGTAGACTCATGGGACATGGACACTCATGGAGCAGGTAGACACACTGGGCACATAAACTCATGAGAGCTTCTCAGAATCACCCTCCCACTCCCACTGTCGAAAGTTCTCTGCAGTACACACATGTCCGCTCTCTCTATTAGTAAGCGCACAGGCCCCCAGTCAGTCTGATGAGAGTTCAGGACTCAGCCCAGCCTTATCTGGGGCCTGTTTGTCGGAGCTCAGTTTTTGTACTGGCCACGTGGGCATCCGCAGAGGCCCTCGGCTCTGTGACCTGCTCCAGCAGAGGGGGTTTTGCTTCTGGTGCACAGGGGTGCTGAGCGTCACCCAGAGTGACAGAGATGAGGCCATGTTGTCCTCTCACAGGACAGCTCCCCACGGCGAGGGCAGAGCCTCAGAGAACGTTGATGGAGTGAACAGGTGCGTAAGTGAGGGAATGATGAATCAGTGTTGTCTCTAAAAGAGAGGGTCCAAAGCTTTTAAAAAGCTTTTATTGCAGAAAATTTTCAAAATCTGCCGAAGTAGAGAGTAGAACAGCGAGCCCTCACGTGTCGATTCCCCAGAGTCGGTGAGTGGCTCATGGCCGGTCTCGTTTCATCTGTTCCCGGCCAACTTTGCCTCGTTTCACCTGTAAATGTGTCCTGTGTGCCCCCCACACCTTCCCAAAGATGCCAGGCTCGGGCTCGGCCCCTCTCAGGTCCCCGAAAGCCTTGCGAGGATTCCGCTCCGCCGCGGTGCGGTGGTCAGAGGAGTGGCGTGGGTGCGGATGTGGCCCGGGGCAGTGCTTTTCCTGGGCGCCAAGAAGTCTGCTCATCCACGGGCTGGCGCGGAAGGAATTAGCGGGTTTCTCCCTCTCTCTGGTGTGCGTACAGAATGCTGCCGTCTGGGTAAATTGTGGCAGTTTTGCATTCGAGGCTTTGAGTCATTTAAATGGCTGCTGGTGAGACACTACACTGACTCATTTAATCTTCCTAAGTAACTTTCCACTTCTGGGCTTCTGCTTACGCAGCAGCTGGGCCCTGTCCCCAGCCAAGGTGTCCGCCTCTCGCCACCAATCACGCCTGTCCCCTGCCCCAGGACAGTCTTCCAGGGGCCTCTGCCCTGTGCTGCTTCCCTGGCTCCGCAGCTGCTGGCCAGCGTAGTCTGAGAAGGGAAGAGGCCAGTGTCGGAAAGGGCTGGTGTCAGAGTCCCGTCGCCTGCATCCCCCAGGCTGAGGGCTCCGCGGCTCGGGACTCCTCCCCCACTGAGGCCCTCCATGGTGTTGAGGGAGCCCAGAGGACTGGAGGAGGCGGTGTCACCGAGACTTCTGTTCTCGACACTGTCACCTGCCAGTTCTGAGATCCAGTCTGGACACTGAGCCTTGGTCAGGAAGCCTTGGCTGCAGGCCCCATCTGCCCTCATGGATCGCCAGCCAGACACCAGACTCCAGCCCTGCTGGCCAGGAGGGAGGAGGAGGGGACTCTAACTGCCAGGGCTGAGGCTACGAGCCAGAGAGTCTGCGGGTACTCTGGATGCGTGCGTGACTGCTACGTGTATGCAAGTGCGTTTGTGCATGTGTGTCTTGTCCTAAACGCCTTGGTGTATCTGATGCATCTGCGTCCACACAGCCTGTGCCAAGGTGTTATGAGCCTTCTGCTGTTGTGCCCACATATGTGTGTGCTTGGCGTAGCCTGGGACTGCTGCATGCTTGGCTGCAGTTGTCCAGAATGGCTTGTGCAAGTGCCGTGTGTTTGTATGTAGCTGGACAGCTTATGTATGCGTGCATGTGCTCTGGGGGGTGTCTGTGCGGGGGTGTGTGCGCGCCATGTGTCTGTGGCTCTGTGTTTGGGTGACGTGTGGTGCCTCCTGGTGAGGGCCTGTGACTCAGGACGTGTGTTCCTCTGTGTGTCAGGTGCTGTGTGTGCGCTCATGCCTGTGCGTCAGCCTCCATGTGTTTGTGTGCACATGTACACATGTGCACATGTGTGCTTTTCGGGGTGTGGATGGGGAAGCACAGTCGGGGCAGTGTGAGATCAGGCATAGCCTTCATGTCCCTCACCTGTCCTTTCCTATCCTGCTGGCCGGGTTGACGACAGCCATGCCAGGCCTGCCATTAGCCAGGTGGGCTGTCACTTATCTGCGGCTGCTATTTTAGAAGGGGAAGCAGCTGGCTGGCACCTAGTGTGTCCACCTGAGCCTCAGTGAATCGGTGCGCTCAAGACCCCCTCTGAGGCAGCCTCTCACTCTGCCGAGGGCTGTGGGTGAGGCTCTGCTGACCACTAGTCCGTCGCTGCCTACAGCACCACCGGCCACTGCACAGCCGGCTGGGGCTTCCTGCGTGTTCTCAAGAAATAGGCCCTTACCGGGGCTCCTATGGGCCTGTGTGTGTGTGTGCACACATGGGTACACATAGGTGCGTGTCCCTCTGCCCACACCAGCAGACACTTGTCAGTTGTGTACTTACACTTGTGTGCTGAAGGATGCCTCTGTGTGGCCTGAACTTGGGTGTCTGGACCTAGCGTATCTGTGACTTAGTTGTGCGTGTGTGGGTCCTCGTGTGTGTGCAGGGGTATGCACATGTGCCTTTCTGCATATGTGTGTGTGTGTGTGTACCTATGTATGTACGTGCATATATGTGTGTGCACACTCTCTCCCCAGCCTCCTGACAGTAATCAGGTGAGGGCTCAGGTACCTGTGCTTTAACACAGACATGTCCTCCTACCTGTTTTCCTGCTGCCGGCCTCAGCCCCTCTCTGCATCCTCAAATGTCCTGGAGACTCACACACAGTGCTCAGTGCTGTCCCTGCCCACAGCCCTGAGTGGCTCCCAGTGCTCATGTGATAGGCAACATGCCTTCTGTTGGCCTTCAGGGTCAAAGGCCTGTTCCAGGCTGCTCTTTCACTGCTCCCTCAGACGAGCTCTCTGGCCTCTCTGATTTGCACGTGGCTTCCTCCATCACCCTTTATTGAGCAAGTCCTTTGGTGCTGATGCTGTGTGCTGGGCTCTGGGACCACAAGCACAGGCCGACATTCCAAGATGTCTTAGGCTAGTGCAGTGGCAAGAGCTTAGAGCTGGGGTATAAGGTGTGCCAGAGAGATCGGCAAGCTTAGCGAGGAGCGAGGGCTTCAAGCAAGAACGGCCCCTCCATCTCGCTTGGAGGAGCCCCCGCCCTGTCTTTGACAGTCCCTTGCACAGCCCCTCTTCTGGTTCCCCAGAGGAACGTGTGCCCTGTGTCCTCCCTGACCTCACACTCCTGGGAGGTCCCTTTTCTCTCAGGACTGGAGGTTCCCTGGGCCAGGGCTCAGCCCAGCAGCAGGCACAGGGGAAGTTGGCCATGGGCAGTCTGGACGCAGAGGCTCACCCTGGGGGCAGGTGTCTAGCTGTGGCTCCAAGTGCAGCCTTCCTCGTTCAAGCCATTAACTCTCAGGGTTCCCCTTTGTACTTCCCCTAGCCCCCTGCCCCCCGACCCTGGGGCTCCTCCAGGGCCACACTTTGGCTGTTGCTAAGCCAGGGAAGCCCACATGAGCATCTCCTCTCAGCCCCACACTCATGTCTCCCACCACTTGCCCTGTGTCTCCACTTGGGTGTCTCAAAGGTCCCCAGCCCCCAGCGATGGCACCGGTTCCGTGAGCTGGGAACATGCAGGGTCACTGCTGACTCCTTCCTGTCCATCTTCCCTCTTCCCCTCCCCGGTCACGCAGACTCACCTCTTCTCTCCACCCTCTGGGCCGCCAGCCTAACCCGGCCATTGTAACCACCGTCACCTAAGCTGTTCTCCTTGCCTCTGCCCTGGCCCCTGCCCCTCAATCTGTGCCACTCATGGGATCTGTGGATTGGGTCATGGTGTTCCCCTGCTAAAGCCATCAATAGCTCCCCACTGCTCCTAGGATGAGCCCCGAGCCCCCCACTTGGCCCCTGACTCCTCCTCACCCTGCGGATCTTGGCTCAACTGCACACCCCCAGGGAGGCCTCCTCTCGCCTCACTTCCCTCCCCCGGCTCTGCCAGGCCAGGTCCTCCTGCCACCCACCCTGCTCACTGTCGGCACCCTCAGCACTTACCAGAGCCCCAGGGTTCCTCCTCCTGACTCAGTGCTGTGAGGCAGGGGCGTGGGGACGGCTGTCCCACGTTGCCCTCGGTGCTGGCAGTGAGGCGTGGTGTCTGCACAGACGGGACCTTGGTGGATGTGTGCCGGGTGAATGGGTCTGTGGAGGGCACGCAGGTGCAAACTCTCCCTCCTCCTCCTCCTCCTCCTCCTCCTCCAAGCAGTCCCGTGTCAGCCTGCGGAGCCGCTTCAGAGGACGCAGCGTGGACACCTTGATGGCGACGCTGATCCAGCCTGTCATCTGCCTTGCACAGAGTTGCACGTGCTGTTCCCTCTCCCTGGAGAGCTTTTCTTCCAGTCACATGGCCAGGCCCCTTCTCATCCCTCAGATCTTGGCTTTGAGTGCTCCCACCCTGAAGAGGACCTCTCTGACCGCCTGTGTAAATGAGACCCCCTACGCCTACGCCACGATTCTCTGTCACCCCTTCTTGGCTGTTTCCTTCCTGGCACTTACGATTGAATATTCACTCCTTCATGCACCTACTTCTAAACTGTGTGCCCTGCCAAACCGTACGCTCCCTGAGGGCAAGGGCCGACCTGTCTGCTTCCACTGGTTACCTGGTGCCTGTTAGAGCCTGCCAGCACACAGTAGGTGCTCAGTACATGTGTAAATAAAGGGCGGCATTATGCAACTTACTTTCTAACCCTTCGAGGGGTCCACTTTAGAGGTGAGAAAACTGAGGTCTAGAGAAATGAAGAAATACCCATGGTCACAGAGCTGACGAGAGGTCCAGCTTAGACCCACTGGCCAGTGTGATCTCATTCATTCATTCATTCAGCGCCCATGCCGTGCGGGGGCCCGTGCCGGGCACTGGGGCACGGAGATGACCGGTCGGAGCTGCTGCCTGGGAGCCGTCTCAGGCCGGCGGGGAGAGGACCACAGAGGATTCCGCGGGAAACACTGAGGAAGCCCCGAGGAGACACCCCGGAGGGAGGCTTGAGGGAGGAGTGGGCCCACGCTGCGCAGCAGAGAGAGCACTGGACAGCGAGTGGGAGGCCTGGGTTCCAGTCTTCCCCCTGCCTTTGACTTTGGAACACCCGCTTCCCCTCCCTGACCCTGTTTCTGCCTCCGTGAGGCGGGGCACTGGCCCTGCTCCGCCGGTCTGGGGGCTGAAATGGTTGATTGGTGGAACGTGCATGCCCCTTGCTCCTCCTCACAAGAGGGGACCCGCCTGACAGAGGACCTGGAGGGCTAGTGACCTCCCCCTCCTGCCCTGTGCTTCCTGCCTGCACCTCCCTGTTTCTGCCTCCCCATCCCTCTTCCTCCTCCTCCTCTTCCTCCCTTTCCCTCCGCTTCCTTACCTTCTCTTCCTTCTCCCCCTTCTTTCTGCTGCCCTGCCCAAGGGGAGAGCACAAAGGGTAGTCAAAGTTAATTTAGGCTCAAGTACCTGGTCACCTAGAAACAAGGCCAGTCCCCTGACGCAGGGCCTCAGCCGTGGCCTCATTAATCTGCGCGAGACTGGCATTGGTGGTGCGACGTAAGTAGGACAGAAGCCACGCAGCCGTGGAGAGGGCGCCTTGGGCTCTGGCCACTTGGCCCCCTAGCAGTCACGTGGCCACCCCCAGTGTGCAGAGGGAAGACAAAGGAGAAGGAAGGAGAAACAAAAGACCCCAGGGTGTCTGCTGTCCCTTCTGCCATGTGTCCTTGCTCCCGGCCCAAGGACCCCGAGTATGTGCCGTTCCTTTCTGGTGTGTGTCCTTGAGCGTGGTCACTCTTCCTCACCCTGAATCCAGGGTTTTATGTTGGTCCTTTCCTTCAGAGAGTGCCGCTGGCCTTGCAGTCACCTGTCCCAGCCTCTGCTCACATGCACTGACCCTCAAAGGACTCCTGTGTCCAGCTTCACAGCTGTGACTTCCGCAGCAGGAGTGCAGGGGACGTGGAGCAGCTTGGCCTCGCACCCCAGCTAGCTCCTTGCAAAGCCGCTTGCTCCCAGGTGCACGCTGCAGGCCTTCCTTCCTGGGCCCTGCTCTGGGAAGTTCTCTTTGGATCTGAGTACACTCGTTCTGCCCTGCCTTGGCTAACGTTTAGAAAAACCTCTGACCCCAGCCTGCAGCAAAGGCTCCGTCATGCCCCACCCGGACCCTCCACTCCCCCTCACTGCAACTTCACGGGCCCCCAGCCTCCCAGGAGGATGTGTGATTGGTAGGAGAACATGTGATCATTCATGAGTTCAGTCCTGCAAATCGCGACCACCCCCCTAACCCCCCACCGCAAAGCCACGGTTCTGCTCCACTGTAGGGGAAACTTCATGTTTTCATAGAGACAGTCCCTAAGAATAAACAGACACATCTCAGGGAAACTCCGGCCTTAACCAAAGCAAACTGTGCAGCAGGGTGGGGGACCAGCTGGGCCGCTGCCTCAGGACCCCGGGCCTCCGCTCAGTGCTGCTCACCGGCCGCACAGCCAAGGACGGGCTTAGCCAAGCCCAGAAACAGGTCGTCCAAAGGCCATTCTAGCTTTGTCTTCCTGAAATCTGATTTATCTGGGAGTGGGGAAATATGGGCTTCAACACTCGCCACAACCGCACTGCCAATCTGTTAGGATTTGTCAAGTAAGTGATGGAGCATTCACATTTTATTGGAAAAATATCACTTTGTAAATGGAGAAAAGACTGGACGGACCTATACCAAAATACTGATGGTGGTTTCTCTGGATGGTGTAATTATAAGTGTTAATTCCTCTCTGTTATTCAGTGGACGTGCATTTTGTAAGCAGGGATGATTATATTTAAAAATGAGTTTGAATGCCAATTTGATCGTGTCTCAGCTGTGCTATCTTTGGCAAGCCGCTTCCCCTTTCAGAGTTCCAACTTCCACACTTCTAGGACTGGGCTAATAAAAGTCATTTCATAGCACTGTTTCGAGAAAGAAAAATGAGATTGTGTGTGAGCACGTGTGTGTGTGTGTGTTTGTGTGTGTGCCGAAGCAAGATCTGGCACACATTTAGAGCAACTCCGGTATGATGGGCACAGACAGGCACTCTAGGGCTGCGTGGCCTGGATTCGAATCCTGACTCTGATACTTGCCAGCTGTGTGACTACTCTGTGCCTTTCTAGTTCTCATCTACAAAATGGGGTTGTAACAAGGAATAAAGAAATTAATACATGCAAAATATTTAAAATGGTACCTGTACACAATAAGAGCACAACAAATGCTAGCTGTTATTACTGCTTTTATTATTTTATTACTGAATACATGTTCTTTCACTTTCTTTCCGGGCCATTGGGATTGGAAGCCCTGTGTGACCCATGGGGCTGCCCTTCTCAGAGAGGGCCCTGCCCGCCTGTCTATCTCAGAATTGAGAGAGATAGAGAGTGATGGTCCTCCAACGGCTTCTGAGAAGGGACTGGAGGCCACCATGAAAACTGGGCTTCAGCGTCCAGTCGGGGTCAGAGATCAGACTGGAGTTAAAGTCAAGGTTAAGTTGGGGAAAGAGTCACGGCCGTCTGGGGCCAGGGCCCGGCGGAGCCAGGCAGGGCCTGGGACCTGCTCCTTCCTGCTGGCTGGGCAGACAGAATGGCCTTTCTCTGGGTCCTGCCCTCACCCCTTGGGCCTCTTTCCTCTTTCCCACAGGCCATGTGGTACCCCTCTTCCCACCAGCAGTGCCCTTGACTCCTGCTCAGGCTGTCCCCAAGAGCTACCCTCTGTGTCCTGGTCCCTAAGCTCTTTCCAGCCCGAGGAGCGGCCAGCTCGGCTCTGGCGGGGGGGAGGGGCACCCCCACAGCACCTGTGCCAAACCTTGGCTGTATTTTTAGAATAGCTCCTGCCCATCCACCTGGAGGACGGTGGGCCAGAGGGCTGGAGACAAGGAGGCCGGGCGCTCCTTCCCCTGGGCGCTGACAGGTTGATGGAAGGCCCAGCTGCTCCCCTGAGCCGAGCTGGGTTCCTGCGCTGGGCCTTGCTGGTGAGGAGCCGGCACCGAGCTGTGTGCACAGATGGCCCTACATGTGCTCATAATTTGCCAGAATAAATAGTTATTATTAATCTCTCCTGTGCTTTCCTTCTTCCCCTTCCTCTCCCTTTTCCTGCTTTTCCGGGGCTGATCATGAGGTGCATGAAGGCAGGGCCTGCCTTGTACTTCCCTCACCGCCCAGTGCCTTGCTCAGGACCTGGCACACAGTAGGTGCATTCTCAACAGGAAGCCAGCACACAGCTGCCCCTTCCATCATAGGAGCGCATCTAAATGAGATCTGTACACAGGAGGGCTTCAGCCAACTAAAGTTGGCACACAGTAGGTGCTTCCTCAGCACAGAGCCTGGCACACAGTAGGGGCTCTCCCAGCACAAGACGTAGCACACAGTAGAAATTCCTCCAGCATGGGCACATAGTAGGGCCTCAGCCAATCCAGAGAGTGCCTTGGAGTAAGTAGACAAGTTTCAGAAAAATGTTTGCATTCTTTCTTTGCTGTGCTCCAGAAATATATACTGAGTACCTCGTATCTACCCAGTTTGGTAGCAGGTGCTACAGTGGGGAACAGGGTAAGTAAGACACAGACTTTTCATTGTTATTTAAGGAACCTACAGCCAGGTGATGAAATGCTAGCCCTTTACAAGCAATCCATGATGAGGCTGACCAAGGCAGGTATAAGAAGGAGGGCTGCCTGGAGGAGGCAGTCCTATGGCAGCTCAAGTGCAAAGGCAAGTGCAGAGGGTGAATGGGGCCTGTCAGGATGGCTGCGAAGCATCACGGATTGCTGCAGCGCAGAGCACACTGCGGGGGGCCCCGGTAGTGAAGTATCAGGTGCCTGTGAGGGGCTGGCGTGGCTCTGAGTAATACTATCCCTGCTTCGTGGGGGGCAGCAGGATAGAAACAGCAGCACATTGGATGTCAGCTGCTCGTGATGATTTGAGGAAAAATAAAGGAGAGGGGGTGACAAGCTCACTGGAGGGGGTGAGCTCTTTTGGAGGACTTCTCTGATAAGATGACATTTGAGCTGAAACCTGCCGCCAGGAAGAGAAATAACATGGCAGTGGCAGAGGAGAGCCCGGCAGGCAGAGGGGAGGGAGGGCAGGACTGCCAAGGGCCTTGAATGCCAGGGCGAAGAATTTGGACTTGATTCTGTCGGCTGTGGCCAGACTCTGAAGGCTTCTGAGCAGGGGAGGGATGTGACGAGAGCCACAGGAAGGATGGGGGGCAGCTGTGAGACCAGGGTGGAGGGGGTGGCGGTGGCCCAGGCGGGAGAGGGCGGGTCTGGAGCAGGGTGTGAAGGGGGAGGGGGAGAGGAGGGACAGATGCCACAGGAAGGCAGGCGGCACTGCCCAGTTCGAGGTGGAGGGAGGGGCACAAACAAAAAGGCGTATGAGGGTGAGTTGGGCACCGAGCAGAAACGGCAACAGCAGGCCCAGGAGTGGGCTGGGGAGCAGATGGGCCGTCCCTCCCCAACTTGTTTTCCTCCTCCCCCTGCCCGTGAGCCTCTTCTTCCTCCCCACATCCCCTGTCCTCCTCCTCCAGCGCCTCCCCCTGCAGTCCGAGAAGCCCCACAGTCCAGATCCCGAGTATCTGGGCGTCTCCTCTTCTTCCATTCACGTGTTTCTCTTTTCTCTTCTCCGTGCTTTCTCACCCTTCTGAGCCAGTGTTCCTAGAGGAAATATAAAAATCAAATTACTGAGGTCTTCCTGGGGTGTCCGGCAGTCTGTCGGGGCAGGGACAATGTCAGGGCAGTTCAGTGCCCTGGTTTTGTGTCAAACAAAACAAGGTTTGAACCCCAGCCCCGCCGTTCATGAGAAGCACGACATGGGTGAGTTATTTGACACACCTGGGCCTCTGGTTCCTCATCTGTAAAATGGGAAGGTTTATGGGCTGGCCCAGGGCCTGGCACAAAATCGGGGTTCTGAGCGGTGGCCGCTGCTATGATGGTTGTTTGTGGAATTGTTACTTATTAACCAAATGTGAGGCTGTCCCGGAGGCTCCTTGGGATGCGAGAGCCATCTGCAGTGGGGAACGTGTGTTTCAGGATCAGGCGGATCAGCCGCGTCCCTCTGCGGGATGGGCAGTCCCTGGTGTCCACAGTCCCCACTCAGACAGGCTGCCAGCAGCCTCTCGGGCATCCTCCCTACCACTGCAGGAGGCCCTGGGCCCTCAGTGTCCCTGAGGAAGGACCCGTGGGCACTTGCAGCCTCTGTGCTGCCTGCTGGAGCCACGCGCCCTGGGTTTCTCCCCAGGGTCAGGGCCAGTCTGCACTGCACAGCCTGCGGACCTTCTGGCCAAGGGCCGGTGTCCCATCTGTTCTCTCAGCGCCAGGCCCCAGGTGTCAGGGCTTGCCTGGGAGGCTGTGGGTGCAGAGTCCTCTCCTGCCCCTGGCCTGGACCGCGGCTTTGACAGAGGAACTTCAGACATCCGGGCTTCGCACTGACCGCAGGCCCAGCCCTTCTCGAACCACCTCTTCTGGTTCTGCTTTCCCTCTCACTTTGTGCCAGGCATTCTCATGTGTGTCCCCTGGCTCTTCTCCCTGGGCAGAGACCAGCTCTGCACCCAGGCAGAGACTTCCCCGGAGCCAGGAGTTTGTCACCCTAGGGAAACCAGAGTGCCCCAGAAGGGGGGAGGGTCTCCCTGGAGCATGGTAGGGCTTCATCTGCAGGGACCCATGGGAATGAAAGACACAGCCCTGTCCAGCGTGGGGTGGAGGGAAGAGCAGAGCATCCAAAGCCACCACTCGTCAGTTGTGTGATCTTGGGCCAGTCACCTAACCTCTCTGAGCTTCTGTTGCCTCAACTCAGATGTAAGACTAGTAGTGCCATCCTTTCGGGGACAGCATGCTGAGTCTATGAAGTTACACGCACCAAAAGCACCCTTGAAGCTGCAGCTTGCTGGAGAATACTGGTTACCTTTCAATACCTGAGCCAGGAGGCCCAGATTGTGTCTTTAACTTGATAGACAACTTTGAGCCATCTGTATTGTCTTGTGCATCTCTGATGTCCTCCTGTCTGTCACGTGGAGGATCAGTCTAAACGATGTCGCAAGTCTCTGCCAGTGCTGAAAGTCTGTGATTGACACTTGGATTTTTCCATTCCCTGGCAGGAACCCGGAGGCCTGAGAGCCAATCCCTGCCCAGGCAGAGGTCCCAGGCCTGGTGCTTGAGACTGGCTCAGCCCCCTCCAGCTGCCCGGTCCCATTCTACTCCGCACTATCCCTTCTCCACTCCACTTCCCTTTCTACCCGGAACTGGTGCTTTGTCCAGAAAACTAATTGCTATGACTCCACTGTTTATCTGGAGACAATGCAAGTCGATTGAAACTGCTGCATCAGGAGAAATATGTTCCACTTAGATCTTTAAATTAGCTCAGTGCCGGCCTTTGATGAGGCCTGCTTGAGAGAGGCATCCGCCTTCGTGCTCCACTGATCATTGGCCACTGTGGGCCATTTGCTTAATGAACGGCGTGGCCAGTGGCCAGGGGGTGGGACCCTGGGCACACCTGCTGCCCACAGGCTGGCGTGGCGGGGGCAGCCTCACTGGGCCGCTCCTTGCTCACCGCCCCAGCTCAGCAGCTGGCCCATCAGGTTGGAGAGGGCACCGGGGCCAGCTGCTAATGGCCATAATATAAAGAGGGCATCAGCCACCGTTTGCTAGACTCTTCCTGCGCCCTCTGCCAGCCACGGACTGAGCACTCTCAGATACTTCCTGGCTGAAAATAAGAGCAGCTTCGAGAGGTCAAGACCGTTGTTCTCCTGTTTTACAGACAAGGAAACTGATTTAAACCCACATCTCTGACTGCAAAGTCTGTGCTCCTAACCGCTACTCTCAATGGCCTTGGGAGGCCGCAGGGAAGAGGGCGCAGCAGAGGAATGAGGTGCAATATGAGGGGAGACTTGCTGCCAGAAATGGGTCCAGGAACGCGTATGGGATGTCTCTGGGGCCCTGTTCCTCTTCCCTTCTGATCTGGTTCTCGTCTCTCTTGTGGCTTCAGTCCTGGAGCAAGTTCTCTGCAGCCCAAGAACACTCTCATCCCCCTCCTCCCCCCTCCCGAGCCTCCCCCCTCCTCCCCTCCCCATCCTGCCCCTCCTGCCCCTCTCCGTCCTTCCGTCCTTCCTCCTCCTTCCTCTTCTTCTCCCCCCTCCTTCCCTTCCTGCTGCAACCCGCACTTTCCTGCCCCCCCTCCGGATTCCAGTACTCAGGGGACTACGGAAGTCAGTGGGAGGCCTGCACCCCTGCATCCTGCGGGCCTTTCTGGAAAGGCCGCCCCTTTGCCATCTCCTGTATTTGTCTCCAGGGCACAACAATCTCTTAGACATTCAGAATCCACCTGTGCCTTCTAGCTGCTTTGTTTACTAGCAGGGCAAGCCCTGGGAATGCTGTTCTCCTCTATCCTCTCCTCCCTCCACCCCTTCTCTACTTTCCCTCCTCTTTGGGGAGGGGGATTTAGAAGGTGAGTTGCAGCCTCTGGAGGAGCCCCCAGTTTGGACTGTGTGTATCCCGGGTGGAAGCCCGTGTGACACAGTTCTCAGGTTTCCTTGAATGCCCTGTGTGAGATGCCACATCCTGAGCCCGGCCAAGAGCCTGGTGAGAAGGTGCCAAGGGCCAGGGCACACCTTTAAGGCCAGGCTAAGGTCTCTGACTGAGAGTTGAGCCTTCACCTACAGCCAGATACCTGGCAGGTACCTGCAGAGCCAAGAAAAGCAGGCTGGGGCTGATGCCTGCAGCAGACCAGCTGGTGGTTGATCAGCCTGGGGCAGAGATGGTGTCTCCCTGGCTTCCCAGGGCTCCTCCCTAGACCATAAGTGGTGAGGGCGGACGCGCGCCTTGCTCATCCTAGAGTGCCGGTGACTGCTGTGCTCACGGAGCCTGGAAAGAGTAGGCAATGAATTAATGAAGGAATAATTGGTAGCTCTCATTAATTCAGCTACTGTTTGTTCATTTTCTTTTATTTGTTTGCTCATTTATTGTTACTCTTGCCAGGAATTTTCTGGTCCAGATCTTAACATATGATTATCTCCAGGGCCAGGACCAGGGAGACACCAATGATGCACATGAGGCACAAAATGTAAGGAGACTCTCGCTCTCAGGGTCATGCAAGTGCCTGATCCGCTGGCTCCTGAAAGTAACCCTGCCGGTAGGAAAGGCGATTCCCATTGCACAGGTGAGGACTTGGAGTCAGACGAGGGCCACCTTACTTCCTCTGGCTACCTGGCTGGCAAATATCTGATCCCAGATCTGTGTGATTTCAGTGCCTTCCTTCTCTCCTCTGAACGGTCCTCGGTTTCCCTGCCTGGCCTGACCTCTGAGCCAGGGCCCTGGCATGGGGGAGGGAGGAGGAGTTGCAGCTACTTGCTTCTTTGTTTTAAACCCCCACCCCCATCTCTTGCACTCTGAGCACAGACCACAGGGTGTCTAAGACACAGGAGTGTGCCCTTGGGCAAGTTACTTAAGATCCCCGAGTCTCAGTGTCCTTATCTGTAAAGAGGGACACAGTAATCATGCCTATTTTATGGGGTGCAGTGAGGATTCTGGTGAGTGGGAATATGTAATGTGCACTTAGACTAGCACCTGCCACATAGCTACTGTTAATAGCTATGTAATAGTAATTGTTAGCTATTATTTTTAATAGCCTTGTAACCTATTATCACTTGAAGGTGGGGAGAGTCTGCAGTGAGCCCCAAACTCTCACCCACTGAGCCCGCTTTTAGGAGAGTGGTCCCTCCCCTCCCCAGGGTTAGCAGCTCCCAGGGCTGTTCCTGGCTCACCTGACTCTCCTGGGCTGGCTGGTGCCCAGGTGCTGCTGGGAGGTGGACCAATGGAGTGGGGTTTGGCCCCTGACTCCCCAGTTCCCCCCCCAGCTACAGGCAAGGGAGCATCCTCCCTGGCTCCTTCCAGCTTTGAGCTCCCCTGGAATTCACAGGAGGTTTGGTGAGAGAGAATTCACACCTCACTGAAAATGCGTTTCAAACAATTAGCAGGTCTTTACCGGAGGAGCCTTTGAAGCCGAAGCCCAGACCCATCTCTGTGAAGGATTTCCCCAGAACTGACAGGCTGGCAGACGCTGCTGCCATCAGCTCAGCTCTTCCCTGAGTGCCAGGGGCTTCTGGCTCTGGGCTGGCACCACCGGACTCATGTGAGTCCCCCCACTGAGGCAGCTCCGGTGTCCTTGGTTGCCGCTCGATGGAGGATCGAATCAGTGCTGTGCAACCATAGGCAGTGTGCAGTGGAGCTGGACTTCCAGCGGGGTCCACAGGATTTCCCTGTTTTTCCAGTCTCCTACCCCTGGGCTAGATGGAGAAGCCCTTGACAAAACGTGGAGCCCTTGCATCCTTGAACAGTGCCTGGCCCTGTGTATTTTTATTGGGTAAATGGATGGATTCCTCCAATGATGGCCTGGTGGCCTGGAGTTGGCCTCGTTTCCCCTGTAAGCTAGAGACAGGCAGGGTCAGGAGGGGTGGGCCAACTGATCTCGAGCCCCCGAGCTAGAGCTAACTTTCCTTAGAAGGGTTCAGACTGCAGTGGAATGGAGGGTGGGTCCTAATCCTGCTCTCCTGTTAGCTCCATGATCATGAGCAAATCAGTTAATGCGTCTCGGTTTCTCCATCTGTGAAATGGGTAAAATAATCCTTATTTTGCAGGACAGTTGTGAAGATTAAATGAAGTGATGCCTAGAAAGTGCCTGGCACAACAGATGCTCATGGTTTATTGAGTACAAGTCACACCTCTTAATGTGACTTTTCTGATTGCCTCTCACAGAGCCAAAGTAGACTGTTAGCCATGGTGGGAGGGGCCCTTCATGCAGCACCCTCCCACCCCACATTGGAGGGGGACAGAGGGACAGAGGGAGCCAGCCAGGATGGGAGCTGGAAGCATCTGTCCCCGCTCTCCTGTCCCGTGAAGCCACCCCCCAGCCTGGGGCTCTAGGCTTGTGTTTGATTCCTTCTCCCTGACATTCCATCCATCATCATAATTGCTTCTCCCGAAAAATGAATTTGTAGTTGATTTCTTCAAAAGAGAGAATCAGCCAACAGATAAAAAGGTTGTTTTATTTAATTTGCATGAAGAGGCTGCCTGCTGGCGCCCAGCTGTGCGCGGCACTTCGGGGAGGGCGGCTGGCACGGTGTGGAGGGTGTGCACAGGTAGGCGCAGCCTGCACCCTGGCTCGGGGCTCCTCTCACCAGGCTTCCTGGATCCCAGTGCCAGAGATTGGATCATTGTGTCAATCCTGATCTGAAATCAGTCTGTCGTAGGATACCTGCACCTGCTCCCGCCTGTCATTTCTGGGGCAGGATAGGGCTTCTAGCCCAGGAAGCTGAGACCTAAGAAACCTCTCGGGGGACAGAAAATCAGGAGGTCAGGGGATCTGTAAGGCCAGGACCCAGTGCACATGACAAATGGCATCAAGTTTTCCTGGGAGGGGAGGTGGGTATTTAAAATCCATGTGTGTCTGCGTCAAATTGGGAACCACAGGCTCTTCTTGGAGACATATTTCACCTAAGGGTGTTGTGTTTCTTCTCCAAATCAGCAAACAGTGGTGCTCCCTGGTGCCGAGGGTGTGTCTGATTCTCTCCGGGAGCTCCTAATGCAGTGGTGTGAGCTCTGTCTCCAGGAGAAATCCTCTGCAGGGATGGGGACTAATGGGCAGGGCAGAGCCCCAGCTGGGCCATCAGAAGTGGGATCAGGCAGGGAGGGGCATGTGGCTGCAACCCCCACCAGGGCCCTCAGATGCTGGGAAGTGCCCCGCGAGGCAGGCCCCAAGGTTTTCTGGGGCAGAATGCAGCAGGACTCCTACTGTTGCACAACATCTAGAGGAGATGCTAAATATTTATTCTGGCATCAAGATGTTCCAGGGATCCAGAGACTTGGGTCCTCCATGAAGGGAGGAGCCGTATAATTTGCGATCCAAACCTGGAGTAAAGCAAGTAGATCAAGGTGGGTTCTATTAATAATTACTCCAAGACAACAGGTGCAAACTAGGATTGTCCCTGGCAAAGTGGGACATATGAGCACTCTGACCATGTACCAGAAGCAATAGGGACAAAGACAGATAGGGTGTCTTCCCAGGAGTTGACAGAAAGAGCACTGGACATACCTAGAGAGCCACAGGGCCCCCCTGGGGTACAGGGCCTCAGGATGAAGGCGGAGCCGTAGCCGGGGTGTAGCTGTTGGGAGCTGGGCTCCAACCCCTGGGGCAGTTGCTCAGGCACGTCCTTCACCCTCTCTGGGCCTTCGTTTCCTCTCCGTGAGATGCTGAGCATCGCAACGTCGTGTGTAATTATTACGTTCCGTAATTGCCTTGCTCCTTTATTTGTTTACTTGCTTATTGCTTGTGTCCCCACCTGTCATGTTAGCCCTTGAGGACGGAAGCCTTGTCTATCTTATTCACGGCTGTGTGTACCCACCTCCCAGCACAGTGCCGAGAACCAGTGGGCCCTTGATGAATGGGGTGTGGATTTGGGAGGTCACCTGAGCACCTCATTTGCAGATACTTCCCAGTGCGGCAGGATGGCTGTGCCAGGAGGGTCCAGGGACAGCTTTAGTGGAGGCGGGTGGTGGCCCAGGCCTCCTCTGGGAGCCTCTTTCTGGTCTGTGCTGTTGCTTCCTTGTTGCCCTCTCTGATTCACGTAGGGTTCTTCTACCTCCATTCTGTAAGACGTAGTAATGTTCAGACCCGGGGACACAGCTTAGCTGCAATTTTTAAGGGAGGTTTGGGGTTGGTATTTGGCAGGGGATGGGGGCCTGATTTAAAACTTTATGAAGATGGTGGCAGGATTACTGGCAGTGACTAAACACTGTTTATGATTTTCTGCCAGTTAACTCAGAAAGTGTTGTGGACAGCCTCTGTAGCTCACCCTGCTGGGCTCCAGTACTCGCAGCTGCTCCGCCTTGGACACTGTGCTGTGCTCTGATTGCTCTTCCTCCCCAGCCAGCCCTCCTGGGAGGCCCCTCTCCTCTCCTCTCCATGCAGTTCCAGTCTTGCCTCCCCTGAGCAGGCATGGTGCAGCCTGGTGGCGGTGTGGCCCTCTTACTATTTGCAGAAGGGGTTTGTTCTCTGCTTGCAGGTGTGCAAAGCCAAGCCCAGGGTCTTTTTTCTATTGCTTTGCTCGAGAGAGTTTTCTTCCCCCAGCACCCTTTGCAGCATCCTCCCGGAGAAGGGCTGCTGTTCTCTGATGCTGCCGCTCCCCTGGGGGCTGTGCCTTTCCTCCAGGCTCCCTGCGGGGGTGCACGATCAGCTTTTCATGTTCCACTTCCTTGCGTCCTGTGTTGGAAGGACATTAGGCTTTGACCGTCAGAGCTAGAAACCTCCTATCAAGTATGCGACGTGTTAGGAGTGGCATTTACCGACTCATATAGCCCATACAGGAAGGGCAGGGTTGGCTCAGCCTTAGGACAGCCAGAGCCAAGGACTGAGCACAGACAAGACTCCCTCCCTCCCTCCGTCTCTCTCTTTCTCTCTCCCCCCTGCCCCCATCTCACTCTGGCTCCCGTGCCCTGCTTTTTCCTGTGAGTCATCTTCAGTCTCTCAAGTTGGCTTCTCCAGGAGGCCAGATTCACAGCCCCTGGGAGCTCCAGGTTTTCATTTATTGTAGTTTTATGTCAAGAAAGAAAAATGTCTTCTCTCCCCCATCTCCTGTTTGAAAAACCCCAGGAAGGGACTCTCTTGGCTGAGGTCGGGGCAGCTGTTGACTCCCCAGCAATCACTGCGGTCAGACAGTGGGCTCAGGTAAGAGGAGGGCAGCTCCCACTCAGAACACAGGCCTAGAGTGGGAGGACCAGGTCACTGTCCCACAGGAGATGGGGCCAGGGGTGACATGGACTCCACTGCTGGGCGACGATGCGAGCTGGGAAGGTCTTCCCAGGTTGTGACTGACTTAGGGGGGCCTTTCATCTCCTAGCCTTTCAGCAGGAAGAACTTTGAGAGTCAATCCAAGGCTGAAAACACATTTCTCCAATGAACAGAGACACAGCACCACGGAATTCCTGACACTATTGATTCCTTCGCTGGCAGCAGCAGATCAAGGTTTCACTGTTTAATCATTGCAAACTCCTGCTACGTGGTCAGCGATTCAACTCCGGGTTTCAGAGGTGCTGGATTTAGTAGAAAGCGCCCTCACACTCTTTAGGGAGAGGTACTCCACTGCCTGGCCCAGAAGGGGTCCTGTCTCCCCTGGCCTTTCCCTCTGCCTGATCTGGGTTAGGACCCAGGGGATGGTGCCATCACGCTCTACTTTGGAGCCACTTCCCACCCCTGCCCTTGGTCTCTCGGCTGTCTTTTCCGCAGTTGCAGATTGCACTGAAATCGTGGAGGTTTTTCTCTCCTACCAGTCCCCAAGCACCTGAAAGGCACAGACTAGGTCTTGTTCATAGGTTTGTCCCCAACACATGAACAGGGCTGGACACCCAGTGTATCTTTAAGGGAATGCCTATTGAATAAATTGAAAAACCGTATAAAAGCTCGACGTACATGCTGGCAGATTAAGTGATCAGAGGGCTGAGTTGTCCAGCAGAGACTACTCAAAGCATCCTGAGCAGCAGTTATCTGAGGGCCCCCCCAAGTGGACTACGTAAGGGCATTTTCCTCTATCTGGGTTAGTCTGGGGGTCTCGTGGTCCCTGTATTATTGCGAATTGATGGGATGCTTGATTGTTCATCATAAACCCGAAGCGATTGCAATTGGAGGAGCTATTTCTGAAGAGCTAATTGCTTTTTTTTTTCTTTTTTTCTTTGAGTTTACTTGTTTCTTCAACTGGATTGTCATTTCCACAAGGGCAGAAGCTAGACCTTAGTCACCTCTGCACCTCCACCCTGCCTCCTCCCTCCACCCCCAGCCTAATCAGATAGAGATGTGAGGGGGCAGGGCTTGTCTCTGGGGTTGTTTTTCTTCAAGATTTCTGTTTCACTGAAACCACAGTAACCTCAGGCTGAACGTCTGTGATGTCTGAGATAGTCATCCCATAATGAGAAATAGGTCACAAGGCCTGATTGTATCTTTTATCGTCAAATTCTGGACCTTAAAACTGAGTCCAGTCCCATCCATGCATGCAGAGCGGAGCAAGATATTCTTCCTTCTCCATTTCCCCACTTGCATGAACATGGTGGCTGATCTCCTTAGCTGTCTAGAGAGCTGATTCACACCTCAGGGGGTGGCACTACGCTGTTTCTTCCCACCCCACCCTGTGCTCTGAGAATGGGACAGTTCATCTTTTCAGCGTTAGCCCACTGTTGCAGCTGGCCAGGAGTCTTCCATCCTGATCCACGGCGCCAGGGCTTTGTCACATGCCACCGTCTGAAGAGCCCTGTGTTCTGAATCTTCAGCCAAGCCAGCAAGCAAAGTGCTGGAGAGGATGGACACCCGTGAGGCTCCACCGGCGAGCCTGTGATCACCTGGGTGTGATCGTACACTCTGGGGACTGCCTGTCCCCTGGCTCTTCTTGTGTCCAGCTCTGAGTCTGCATCTTCCCTGCAATACCATCATGAGACGCTTGCCAAGTGCTCTACTAGAGTCCCCTGGATTTACAGATTTTCTCTCCCTTCCCATCCCAATATTCTGTTGGGAAAGGAAATAAAGTATAATCCTGGCATGGCGTTTGTTTGCTCATTCATTCAGAAGATAGTTATTGAGCCCTTACCATGTGCCAGGCATACCCAGCAGAAGACTAAATAGGCAGAGTTCCTGTCCTCATGGAGCTTACGTTGCAGCAAGAGAAGAAAATAAGTTAATGTGTGTGTTGGATGGTGTTCGCTGCTCTGGAGAAAAATAAAGCTAGGTAGGGTCTGGGAATGGGGAAGGGTGGGGAGGTGGTGAGACAGGGCTGTTTTCTGTAGTGAGATCAGGGCAGCATTCAACACACGCTTTCAGCAAAGATCTAGTTCCTGGTGAACCCATGCTGGCTCTGATGGATCACTCCTTACTTTCCTAAGATCTTGGAAACTATAACCTTTGAAGAATTGAACCTGAGATTTTTCTTTGATTGTCATCAACAGCCTTGGAATTTATAGACTCTACTTTTGGAAAACGGTTCCATGTCATGTCCTGTCTTCCAGCCCTTCCCAGTCACTCCTCGTGTGCACAAAAGCCATTGGTGAGCTTCCCAACGACCTCCTGATCTGTGCTCGGGGGGGATTCTTCCAGGACAGGGGGATTCTTCTAGTTTAGACCAGCAAAGCACAGTTTTGTATGTTCTTCACCCATCTCAGGCTTCAGTTTCCTCCCATCAAGGCTTTGGAAGAGAGGGTTTACTCTCTTCTGTCTGAGGATGATTCTTTCTGACAAAGAAGAGTTGAGAAGTTTCTATCTGCATTATTCATCTCCCCTGTAGCAAAAATAGCCCCATTCCCTGTTTCTGGGATCTGTTTGTAGTTTCCTGTTTTCCCTGAGACTCGAGTTTCCAAGATATCACATTTAGGAAGGGAAAACGAGAAAAGTGCAGGGCAACAGCACTTTCTGTTTGAATTTTCAGAAAGCAATCTGAGGGAGTCGGGGGTGGCGAGTCTTCGAGAGCACCATCAATTTGCGGTTAATTGGTTCAGAATTCATTAACCACATTCGCCTGCCTGCCTCTGCAACGGTGCTTGAATTTTCCGATTCTTTGAGTTGCCAAACTAATAATTCACCTACTTTATTTCCTGACTCGCAGTTAGTTTGTTTTAGTCTAAATAATGCATATTCAGCTTCATTAGCATATATTTGGATCATTTCCGACTTGGATGTATTCAATCCCATCAATTTACCATTAGTGAGATCATTCAGGAGGGAAGTTTCCATGTCTTTAATGCTTGTGTCAGTCATTCTCATCTTTACTGGGTGTGGGGGCAGGGCGGGCATGAGGAGATGGGAAGGGGAGGGGAGGAGAAGGGGAGTTTGCTGTCCCCAGAAACAGAGCTGTCGCGAGGACCTCAGTTATCCCAACTTCAGAGGACTCCCCGCCTGAATGGGACGAGTGTAATCCAAACGTGGCTGGGAATTCTGGATGCGAATACTTGTATCAAGAGATTAAAGAGTCCAGGGAATGTGTACCTGTATGGTGACCTTCGCACTGGGTATATGGGCAGCCAGGATTGGAGATCCAGGGGCACCAGGCATTCCAAGTGAAATAAAAAATGACTTGCCTTAGAGAAACACACTATTCCTTCATTCTTCCGGTATTTACGGAGGCCCTACTGGATGCTGGATATACAGTGGTGAATAAAACATCCATGAAGCTATGGGAGTGTCACAGAACTTCCAGATAGTGGTGACGGTTACTAAGTGAATACACATACGTGTACGTGATAGAATACACACCGAGTTATTAGATACTCTCTTGCTCCTTTGACACACTTTGTTTGTCTGGTGGGCGACGGGGAAAGGGATTGGAAGAACGAGAGAGTCTCCAAATACCACAGGGAAACCAAGGCCTGGAAGGGAAGGTGCCAGACATGGAGGAGAAGAAAAGGAGGCGTAGGCGCCAGGGTGGAGCGCCAGGAGAGAGGCTAAAGAAATGAAAGGGAAGAGAACTGGCAGCTGCCTTGGGTTTGGAACTTTGGGGAAAAAGAGACATTAACACAGTTTTTCTGGGCAATGTATGCTGAACTCCCTTGCTCCGTCTTCCCACGTTACGTGCATCTCCACTTGGAAGTGAGCGTGCCTGGCAGGTGTGTGCGTCTCAGTGCAATGACAGGTGAGTCCGCGGCAACGTGGCACTGGGAGAGATCTGTCACCTTTGCAGTTTTCATATATAATTACAATTTGTAATAAGAGCTATGAAGGAAGAGAACAAGGCCTGGGAGGTGGGGAAGATGTGACATTTGAGTTGAGACCTAAAGGATGGGAGTCAGCTGAGAAGAACGGATGAGAGAACATTTATGCCATCAGAGGGGACAGCAATATGGACCCCTGAGCTTGGAAAGTGAAACAGGGTCACTGTGACTAGGCTAGAAAACGAACTGTGGGTTTAGAATCAGAGGAAGATGAGATTTAGAAAAGCGTTTGGGTGACCAGGAACAGAGAGTGATGTCATGGGGGTCTGCAAGTAGGAGAGTGGGCAGGCCGAGAGACCTCTCGGACACCTGTCTGGGCTGTGTGCCAGGAAGGGGAGGCTCCCTGAGGCCCAGGGCAGGTCCAGGGAGGGGAGGTCAGGGGCAGCTGTGCAGACTGGATGCAGATTCTCACCTGGGAAATACAGGATGAAAGGGCCTTGCTTCCTCGACACCCTGTGCCACCCAGCACTGCCAGGCCCTCAGGGCAGACCTGTCCCCGCCTGCCCACCCACTCGCAGACGGGGACATTGGAACAGAGAGCAGAAGGGTAGCCCTGGTGACCTTACTCTGCAGGTCCTAGCCTCAAAGGCACAGTATACCTGCCCACTGTGAGTACGGCCCAGTGGACTCTGGATATGCAGGTTGACAACTCCCATCTCACAGGGGCGCACAGAGAGGGGGTGGTGGATGGCAAGCTGCTCAGGTGGAAGTTCTCCTTCTGGTGAAAAGCAGAAGTATGAGGAGGAGACAGTGATGTCCCCTCCTCACACCCAGGACTCGCCTAATCTAACCAGTCAAAGAAACAGAGAAGGGATATGATCTCTTCTGACTTTCAGCTCTGCGTGCCTTCTACTAGACCTTGCCGCTGCCCCTGAACTTGGAAGTAATGTTGGAAAAAATGATGTAAGATGCATCAATGACTACTGCTGCCTCCAGCCAGCTAAAGCCACTAGAGATACTGTGCCTTTGATTATGATACAGTCACTCAGTTATCTGTGCGTGGATTAACTGGCTGGCATATAAAACCTGGGAAAACAAATGATAATAAGGAAAATAAAAGGGAGGGCAGATGGGGGGGCGGAAATCAAATTGATTACCAATCAGCAATAGCATCTTTATTTCAGAAGGTGCCAACTGTTTGGAACTACCTGGTTTCCAATAGGTTCACACCTTGTCTCTGGCAGCAGGAAAACATCCCTCCCCATCAGCAATCAGTTCGGGCAGCACATGGCGCGGTGAGCACGGTGATGAAAATACCTTCTTGTGTGACTCGGCTGTAGCGCGTGTGAACTGAGGTTTCACACCTTGAGCAAAGTGAAGTCGCTTGGCAGAGAGCTGCGGAATGGTAGGGGCGGGGGCGCAGGGTGGTCACAAAATCAAGACTGAAGCTGCTGGGCTTAGTTGCCCTGGCCCAGGCGGGCTCCCAGACTATTTAGAAAGCAAAGAGTTCAGTAGTTGCTCAGTGACAAACGGTGTTAGTGTAGGCTTTGTTCTCTATTCACAAAAAAAAGATAGCACAGATAGAAACAGACAATGTAACAGTCTGTGGAATGAATGGTAAATGTGTTTCTTCATATTGGATGTGATTGTAACAGAATCAGTTTGCATTAAATCTGCTGTTTGGCATGTTTTAGTTATTAGTGTTAGCAATGATAAGGGGTTCTCCGTGACCTCTCTCTCCCTGCATTATCCCAGTACATGCATTCCAAATAGATTTATGAGCCAGGCCCTGGGCTAGAGATACCACAGTGAGCAAACAGACCTGGTACCTGGCCTCAGGGTGTTTCCAGGCAAGAGCCGACTGTGGATACACCTGGGACAGTGACCAGGTGTAAGTGCTTCTCTGCTCTCTTCAAAAATGCTCAGATGAAAGAAGATAGAGCTCATTTAGGAGGTAGAGTGGACAGATGCAAAGTAGCACTTTGGAAAACAATAGTAATCTTATTTTTGTCAACAAGCTTCTTAATGGAAGCTTAATAGAACTGGCTATAAACTGGTCATTTTGTTTGCTGAACTTTCATTGGAAACAAAAGGTCTTTAAAGTGTTGCCTCCATGGTCTCTGACTTCTAACCCCAGAAGAGAAAGGATGCAGAACTTCAAATGTCCCTGGTAGCAATGAATGAAGAAAGGCAAGGAAGGCCATGGAAGCGCTCAGATGTCTCCTATACCTCCTGCCCAGGTGGAAGAGGGGACAGTGACACATCTGAGTCCCCAGGGGCCAGAGAAGACTGTGGGTGCTGCATGCTTGGGAGTGGCATTCCCTGAGTTTCTAGACATGGAGCACTAACCAAAACCCAGGGCCAGCTCTTTCCACCTGGAAGTTCTATAGCATGATAAAAATTAAAACGGGCATTAGATTAAGTTATATAGAAACTAAGATCAGTCACTTTGGAGTTCAGGCCAATCAGCAGGAAACAGCATCAGAACTCACAGCCTTGTCCTAGAGAATGGAGGAAGAAGCTGAGAGGCCACAGAAACGTGGGATGTTGCCCTTCCAGGAAGCCCCAAGCACAGAACAAGTTCACCCAGGAAGGGGAGATGGTGATGGGTCCAGGCTGTGGTAGCATCAGGCAGAGCTGGTCCTGTCTCAGGGGCTAGACAGGACGCAGGGGAGGAGTGGGCTGGCAGAAGGGCTAATGCCTCGCAGTGTCCTCCCGAAGGTCCAGCCAGGACCAGACAGAACAAAGATGCAGTGGACAGTCCACTCCCGAGAAATGGGGGCTGACAACAGAGGGGTCAGGAAGACAGCCCCAGCCAGCCAGCTGGGAAGCAGACAGAACTCCTTGCCAGATGCCTGAGACGCAGCATCTGAGATCCAGACAGAAGGGGACGCGCACGCTGCTCTGTGGGGTGGGTTGGAGATGCTCTCATCTGGTCCTGATGCCAAATTAGGAAGATGGACTCTCCCCCAGATGTCTCCTCTCTCAGGCATATGGCAAAGGAAAACACTCTTCCACAGAGGCGAGAACAGTCAATTACCGAACGCCAGCATTGTGGTGGGCGCTGAGTACAGCTTGGGGAAGAAAACCGTCATTGTCCACATCCTCATGACACTTGCAGGCTTCTAAGGGAGATAGACAGTAAACAAGTAAATAAATACGTGTATAATTACAGAATGTGTTAAGTGTGGGGAGGGAGACTAGCAGGATTCACAAGGAAGGGTAACCAGGCCGTGAAACCGTGGAGACGGTGATCAGAGAAGGCTCCTCGAGTGGGTGAGGATTGAGCCGAGACCGCGGCACACTGAGGACCCTCTCGTGCCTCTCTCCAGGGGAGGCTGGTCAGCAGGAAGGGCAGGCAGACGTTTCTATTTCTATTCAGTCTTGCTCTTTATTGAATTTCCCTGTTTACCCTGCTTTTATTAAGAGTCATCTCAGGTCTACCGTAATAGTTGGGCAAATTTACTTTACAGAGAAAGAACTTGCTAGTATGGAAACTTGTGATAAATACTTTTGAGTCCCAGTAGACTGAGTGAAGGAGACCCTGATGAACCTGGCTGTCTCAGCCTCTGTGACGGTGACCAGAAAGGCAGGCCCTGTGCCTAGAAGGACGTAGTCCCCGGGAATGTGCTGCACACCTTCAAGCTATGCCAGGGACATAGGGTCAGCAGCATCCCGGGTGCACACACTCTGCTTTCCCTCCCACAGGGATACCTGGTTCTACCACTATCTGATTGGCTGGGCTCATGCTGGCAGACAAGGGTGGGTCTCCAGGTGCAGATTTTGAAAGAGAAAGCTCCAAGTTCCTGTTGTTCCCTTGGATAGTAGTAGCAAAGTCACTCGAGGAAGTGACACTTTTATGAGCGGGCTATACAGGGCCCATCCCATAATATTCTCCCTATACTCCACCTCCACAGAGGCTCTGCTCACACCATCCCCGGCCCAGAGTCCACCGTACCCTTGGCCCACTGTGGTGGGGTCTGAGGCAGGTCAGGCTCTGGAATGCACCACTGGAATTTTGGGCCGTGGACTTACACTCACATCTTGTCGGGCGTGTGTGATGGAGGTGGAGCACAGTAACTGTGAGCCATTGTGTGTTAG
The DNA here is from genome assembly GCA_963575035.1 of Avahi laniger. Classification (NCBI taxonomy): domain Eukaryota; kingdom Metazoa; phylum Chordata; class Mammalia; order Primates; family Indriidae; genus Avahi; species Avahi laniger. The sequence goes on along the minus strand of CAUYSK010071454.1, from coordinate 53,854 downwards.
CCTGTTTTGTGTTGCTGTAAAGGAAATACCTGAGGCTGGGTAATTTGAAAAGAAAAGAGGTTTATTTGGCTCACGGTTCTGCAGGCTGCACAAGAAGCATGGCGCCAGCATCTGCTTCTGGTGAGGGCTTCAGGAAGCCTCCAACAAGGGGGAGAGGGAAGAGGAAGGAGGTGTGTCACATGGTGAGAGAAGGAGCAAGAGAGAGAGGAGGGGGGATGCCAGGTTCTTTTAAACAACCAGCTCACCCGTGAACCAATAAAGTGAGAACTCACTCATTGTTGTGGAACTGCACCAAGCTGTTCATGAAGGATCCGTCTGCATGACCCAGACGCCTCCCACCAGGCCCCACATCCAACACTGGGGATAGCATTTCAGCATGAGACTCGGAGGGGCCAACCAGCCAAACCGTATCACATGAGTCGTCACTGACTTTGTCTGTGACCCTGGGAAATTGCTTTGCCTTTATTAGCCTCAGTTTTCTCTTCTGTAAAATGAGAGTTTGGACTGGTTGGTTTCCAGCTCTGACACTTAGGATTTATGATTCCACAAGGTCCAGAGGTTTAGGAGGTCAAGAGAGAAGGCAGCCGATGAGAACAGAGTGCAAAGGCCATGTAGTCACTGGGGAAATATGGTGGCTAAGATAGTTCAAAATAGACGTTTGTGTGCACCTGCAGGTCTGGAGAGGGTACACAGCCCTATCACCAAGTTCCAGAAGCTTGAACCAGAAGGCCAACTGGATAGCCAGCCTCCAAGGAGGCCCACAGTGATCCTTGCCTCCTGGTATTCATGCCTTATTTATTCCTGTCCCACATTGTTTCAAGGTCACCCTGGGTGACCAATAAAATATGGTGGGACTGATAGGCCATGACTCCTAATGCTAGGTCGTAAAGAATATTGCCACCTCCACCTTGCTGTCCTGTGTCACTCTCTCCTGGAAAGCCACATCGTGAGGACACTTAAGCAACTTCATGGGTGGTCAGGAGCTGAGGCCTCCTGCCAGCAGCCGGCACCGCCGTGCCAGCCATGTGGGTGAGCAGTCTTGGTAGTGGATCCTCCAGCTACAGCCAGACTTTCCGATGCCTGGCCTAGGCTAACATCTTGGCTGCAGCTCATGCAAGACCTTGAGCCAGAATCATCCAGCTAAGTTGCTTCTAAATTTCTAAATTATATAAAGAAATTGCGTGAGATAATATTTATTGCTGTTTTAAGAAGAGATTTCAGGTGATTTTTTTTTTCACAAGCTGAAGTCTAGCCTGGATTCCTGAGTGGTGGGAAGCCAGGGAGAGTTGTAAGGAAAGGTGTGGCCAGATGGTCCTCTGTCCCCAGGCCTGGCTCAGCCTACTGTTGGAATGATGTATCACAAGGATGAACCTACACGCACCCGTGCAGAACTCCGCTCTAAACCCTGCACTGGTGGACAGAGGTTTTGCATGGCAGGGAGCAACTCCAAAGCTGAGGATGTCGTTGCTCCCACCCGCACCCCTCCACTGCCACTTTGGTTCAGAGTCTCCAGATCCCTAGATGTGGCCCCTTGACCAAATCCAAACTTCACAGAGCAAATCCCTTCATTAAAAGGATTTGTTTTGTAAAATTTGGATTTGGTCAAAAGGCCTTATTCAAGGATCTAGAAGGCCACGTGGCTGCAGGTCCCCCCCACCCCTAGTTCAGACATCTGGTATACCAGGCCACACCCTCCTTTGTTCACCTGGGCAGCCACAGTGAAACATGTAAGTGATAATATGGAGTTGGCTTAGGTCCTTGGGCCTGGATCCCTGGGGTAGAGATAGCTGTGGGCTGAACCGTGGCTGTAGGAGTTCCTTTTCTTGCCACAGCTACCTTGCACACTCAGAGGGGTTTTGCAGAGAACAGCTGGTAACTTTAATTCAGGATCTGCCTCCTGCCCCTGGCCTACTCTCACCTCTTCCCTCCCTCACCCCGTCCCCAAGTGAGTGGCTGCCTCTTCTTTGAGACAGAGCTCTAAAGGAACCTCAGAGATGACCCCATGGCCTTCCCAGCTCTCCAGAGACAGTTCCCAAGCAGCAGGCCTGGCTCGGGGGCTCCCTAACCTCCCTCCCAGCCCACTCTCTTTGAGCAGGACAAGCGGCCACGTGCCAGCAGCTCCAGGGAAGGCCAGGCGAGGCTGGGTGCCCCCACCTCCGCTCTCTTTCCCTCTCACACACAATTCTGGAGGCGGAATTCTAGACAATCTCTTTTTCTTCTTAAATCTGTGAAATCAGGAATCAGAGGGCAAGCCGGGGCTCCGGGTCTCCAATTATCTCTCTCCCCCTGCCTCTGGGGGACCCTCACACTCTCCCACTCAGCTCTGAGCAGTCAACAGCCTCTCGGAACCTGTTGAAATCTATTACCGACCTTTGGTCTCCTCCACCACAAAGGAGCTTTCTGCAGCGCAGAGACGGATTAAATAGGAATGAATTGGCCGGTGGAGGCTTTCTGACCCTCTTCGCTCCTGCCTCCCTTTTCCCTTTTCTCCCTCTATCTCACTTTTATTTTTTTCCAGAAAGCCAGCTGGGCACAACCAAGATAAGGCGACGACGTGGAGTGTGGCCTGAATGAACGGAGGTCACAAACACCTGAACGAAATTCACTTTGTTCGTTTTGCAAACTAGGACACTGGCAGTTCCTCGGCACGGGGCCTGTTAGTGCTAAATTCATCGCATCTGGCAAAAAAGAAAATAAAACAAAATGAAAAGCCTATAAAGTTGAACAGTTAAATATTTAGGGCTCATGATGAACAGCATGTCATAATATTTGTTGAATTGCATTTGCTAATCGATGCATCCTTTCCACTTAAGGCCCCGGTTTTGGGAGGTAGATGGAGAAAACTAGAAGAATTAGGTTATGTCAAAAAGGAAACGTGAGCTCTAATTTAACCTCAAAAGACAGATCTCGCTGTCTGCGCGCCCTGGGCTCCATGGCTGTTAGTGCTCTTGAACGGGGGTCTCTGCCTCCCCCGGAGCCTGTCTCTTAGTGTTCACACACAGCTCTGTGTGTAATTAAACAGATGCTCCTCGATACTCAATTTAAATTATCAAATGTCAGGACATGACACTTTATTTGTGTATGTTTTCCTTGCTTAGCAATTCAGGCAGTACCTGGGGAAGGGAGATGTGTCTGCTCAGCACTAGGAAGGAGCTTCTCCTTGTAGCTCTGTGATGTCTGAAATTCTGCCATTAGAGGGTCACTTCTTTAGTGTGCTATCTCTTTTCATGCAAATTCCCCGGGAGAACCCACACAGACTCAGTCACTTACCTGATCAGAGGGTGGGCTAATACAATCTTTTCTTGAGATCAAAAAAACGGGAATGATTACAAGAATCTGGGGACATTGAGAGGAAGGAAGGCCCTGGCCCTGGCCCCAGAGACAATAGTGGATTCCTTTTCAACAGGCCTGGGAGATCCTGCTAAAAAGGGAGGAGGGGAGAAGGGAGCCAGAGGGAAGGAGGGAGGAACTTCAAGTGCGTACATTGTGTGTGAACCAGCAAGTTCCCCGAAGCCTTGGGTTTCACCTTCCCAACCACCTTCCCCCCACCTGCCCCTTCCCATCTGCTCTGTGGTGCTGAGCCCCCAGTCAGGAAGTTGGCACTGCTTAGGGGCCTTGCCTCTTTGTTCAGAGCACAGAGAGAGAGAGCAGAGGGCAGGGCTGAGCTTCCCTAAAGCAGAAGCAAGGCCCTAGGAATCACTGTGGTTTCAGGGGTCATAAGGAAATGGTCTTGAAGATCTCTGGCCAATGACTACTGAAATCTTCATGCAGTGACCTTGGGCATCAGTGAGCAATGACCTTGAAAATGAGTGAGGAGTTGATCTAGAGCATCAACCTTGGAAGCCAGTGAGTAGAGATCTGGTGACTTGGTGAGTGACGACTCCCAGGGTCATCACTCAGAGGGGCTTGGAGACCGCAGCCAGGCCCAGGCGCCCAAGTGGGCCAGGCCAGTGGGGGCCAAGATAGTGGGTAATGCTCGGGGGTCCCTAGCCGGGCTCCCACTACACCAGCACTGAACATCCTTGCCTCCCCGAGCATGCTAGGACCTAGACAGTCCAGACAGCCCTTCACTGAGCTGCCCAGGGCTCTGGAGAAGTCTGGACCCCAAAGCCCAGCCCTCCCTTTCTGTTGCCAGGCTCTTGCACCATGCTTGGCCTGTGGTGGTGGCCACACTGGCTGTGCCATCAGCAGAACCCCTGGGAGGACCAGCCACTCTGCAAAGCCAGGCTGGAGCCAAGTCCTCAATTTCGGCAGGCTTGTTTGTTTCCACAGAACATCTGGGGCTTACCGCCACCATCTGGACTTGCTCCTGATCAAAGCTCACTCTCTCTTGGTGGCTGCCCGTGCTGTTATCGGCATCAGCCAGGGGGCCTGACCAGAAGCTGGGCAGCTTGCAGGGGAACAGCTCAGAGGGCATGAACTGGCTCCCTGGGGCATGCACCCTGGGGTGCTGGGGTAGGGAGTACATCTACTAGGAGGGGAGTGCGCGGAGTGTGTGTGTACGTGTGTACTTGGGTATGCTTCTGTGACTGTGTGAGTTCAAGTTGGCCTCTGTGCTAGCGTGTCCATGTCTGTGCGTGTGTATCTGAGTGTGCATGTGCCTTTGGATGGGCAGGTATGTGTCAGAGAAGTGCATGGTAAGAGCACTGGCTGTGGAGTCTTGCGGCTAGAACTTTGTATTTTTATCACCTGAAAAATGGGAAGGTGATACTGCCTATCATTTAGGGTTATCAGGAGAGTTGGATTACTTAATGCATATTAAGCACGTAGAAATACTGCTCGACACATAGTAGGTACTCAACATACATTACGTTATTCTGTTATCCTGAGAGTATGGGTTTGCAAGTGCGCATCTGTGTGTGTGTAACTGCCTAAGTATCGATGGTGTATATGCACCTGGGTCTGTGGCTTTGGGGAGTGAGTCTGTGTGGGTGTTTGTATCCATGTGTTGGCTGTGCCCCTTGTGAGTAGGTGTGTGCACGTGTGCTCCAGAGCCAGACGCCTGCTAAATATTTGCTTTGCTGGGCCCTGGGGAGCACAGTTGGCAGAGCTGCCAGCACTGCCGTATAGTGTTTCTGACAGCTCGAGCACGGCCTCCACAAGTGTGAACTCTCCCAGGGTAAACAGCTAATGAACCACGATGCCAGCGCTGACCCCCTGGCAGGCTTCCTCACAGGCTGAGAGTCATTAGGAGGCTTCTGGCTGGCGCCTCCCCTCCCGCTCCCCCAGCAGGGCACCCAGCGGCGAGTGCGTGTGTGATACGGCCTCAGCACCCAACCCACCCTCCACCCCCTCCCCACAGCCAGCACATGAGCTCTGGAGAAGAACAACTGCTCTTAGCCAAGCTCTCCCTGCCCTCCGCCATCAGCACCTCGGAGAGCTCCCGACACGTCGTTGGGGGAGGCGGGGCAGAGGGTGCCAAAGCGGCACAGCACCAGCCCCTGCTTTGGTCCAGGTGCACCAGAGGCAGCGGGACTGGGGTTGTGGGACTTCGGCCACTCCAAGTCTCTGGATCAAGGGAAGCCCTGGTGGGGATGCGATTGCCTGGTTAATTTATGTAGAACCTCATTCTTGCCTGAATTGGGTCATAGCCTCTGGGAGCTCCTGAAACCCTGGCACGAAACCTATTTCAATGATGAGAAAACTGGCCCTTGATCCTCTGCCCCAGCGGTGCCCTCACTCCCACCACTGTCTCTGGAATGTGCTCAGCCTGCATGTCCCTGACACCCTTCTTCCCGTGCACGACGGGACTTCAGCTTTCCACTCAGCTGTGTGTGCACATGTGTGCACTCGTGTGTGATCTCGGATGTATGTGTCTGTGTGCAGGCTTGCTTGTGTGTGTGGGTCCTTGAATGCAGATGTGTGCTTGTGTGTACGTATGTGTGCGTACAACCCACTGCACAGACACATAGGCGAGTGCCTTTCGGGCCTGTGTCATAACAGGGATTTCCCAAAAGCCATGCATGGGATGGGGCTGTCCGTGGACACCCTGGATGGGGCTCTGCTCCCCACTGGGTTATCCACTGAGGGTAAAGACACAGTAAGCACTGGGATTTGTCCTAGAAGCCTACAATGTGAGACAAACAAGAGTCGGGAGACAGCGTTGAAGGCCGCTCATTCTCCCCAGTTTATAGATGAGGAAACTGAGGCCCTGCTGGGAAGTTGACTTGTGTGAAGTCTGCAAAGACAGAGCTGGGGGCAGCATCTCACGGTCCCACTTCCCATGCCGTGGTCTGCACCGTACTCTCCCCTCATTGGTGGCCTGTGAGCCCCCTCCAGAAAAATTTGCCTCTAGCAAATCAGGGGTCAAAGATTCCAGATTTCTGAGGTCTCCAGTTCAGACCTGAGGAAGCCCCCTTGGATCTTTCTTCTCTGCCCTGCCCCTATACCAATCAGTCAGGTCCCTTTAACAGATGGATCTGGCCACCCCCCCACCCCCACCCCCTGCCACTGCCTCTAAAGAGAGCGAACCTTTCCAGACAGCCCCTGTCTGTGTTTCATTACCAAGACACAGCCATATTCCATTAATTCCTCATTTGCTGTGGGCAAAGCGCTGATACGTACATTTTTACCTGGGGTGGTTTTAATCAGTTAATTTAACCAGAAACATTAATAATGTATTTCTTTGCCACTCGACTGCCCATCTGTTGAACAACTTACCTGTTGGAGAGCAATGTCACCTCCTGAGGCTCAGAGCCCTGGGCTGCCGAGAAACAAGATGAGAGTCTGCATATTTGATGGCGGGTTGTAGACCAAGGGTGAGCGCTGGGCTGCGGCTCCCCGGCCTGGCGTGGGCTCCCAGACTGCGGCTCGGCTGGGCAGTGCCGCCTCCCCTCACCCATCTCCTGCCTGCGCCTTTGATCACTGCTTTGTTGTTGGACTCTGGGCTGCAGAGACTGGACCCCTGCTTACAGGCTCCAGGGTAGAAGGGCCGCGAGAGAGGGAGCTGCAGTGGACAGATCTGAGTGCTGAGCGTGGCTTAGCTGCTCCCTGGGTGAGCAGCTGCACCTCTGGAGCCGGTTTCCTCATTCACCTCTTGGCTATGTCGGCGGGATTTGGGGAGAAGGTCTGTGTGAAGTCCAAGCACAGCACGTGGCATTGAGTGGTTTCCTTCCTTGATAAATAACCTCCTGGCTGCATATCACCCTGCCCAATCCCAGTGAGACTGGTAGTCTGAGTTACCATGGGGGAGTCAAGGGTGATATTGAGTATATGTAATCACCAGTCTGCAGGGAGGGGTGGCAGCCGATAAAGCCCCCTGTATGGCCAGGCATTAAGCATATAGTTGCTGGGTCTTGGGAAGCTCGGGGAAGGGGTCTACAAGGAGGGGACTGAAGCAGCTGAGGCAGCAGCAGAACTTCCAGGAGCTTGAGGATGCTGCTTGGCTGAGGGCGGCGGTGCCAGCCATTGGGCAGAGTCCACAGCCTGACCTTCCCTACATCTTGGCTTTCCCGGGGTTCTCGCTGTCCTACTCCTTCCTGAGAAACCATGAGGCAGCCAGAACTCGGGGTGTGCTCTTCCACTGCTCACCTGCACCTCTGGGACTGACATCTGCCCACCCAGCTCTGTGTCCTGTCTTCCCACAGTGCTGCAGATTCTGGAGGGTGGCAAGGCCACTGTGTGCCCCTCTAGGGCACGATGAGTACTGGATCCCAGTGCAGTCTCTGCCAGACACCAGCTCTCGCTACCCCCAGCCTGGTGCTGTGGCCACGTGGGCCTTCCCCCTGTGGGGCCCTGGGAAGCAGCATAAAAGCAAACACACGCTGCTCTTAGGGCTCCCAACATCCCTGTCTCCAAGGACATTGAGAGATCACCCTTAGGGGAAGGAGAGAAGTGGGAGGAGGGGGCCGCTGGACCCCCGATGATCAGAGGAATTTGTCATAGCACAGGACCAGGACAGGTGGGATACACTCAGGACACAGCAGGGCCAGGTTCTCAGTGGGAACTCCTCCTCCTGCCTTGGTCTGCTTTGATTTCATAAAATCTAAGACACCTCAGCTGTAAGATACATAATTTTATGTACTTCCCTAAGAAAGAAAAAAATGCCACCAATTAAACTATGACAGTACTTTCTTATCATCTTTTGCAAGACCCATCTCAATTTCAGGGATGTTAAATGTGAAAAAAAAAAGTGCGATTTGGAATCAATGAAATATGGTAATAAAAATAACACTAGCTGCCATTTACCAAGAGCTCCCCATGCACCTGGCTCCCGGCTGAGGCTCATGCGTGCAGCATCTCATTCCATCCTCACAGAGCCCTGTGAATTGAGATACTGCTCAGAGAGGCTAAGCAATGTCAAAGGTCACACAGACAATCATAATCGTACTTCGGTAGTATGTGGCAATGATCATCCCACAAACCTGTGGCTAAGGACACTGAGGCGTGCAGAGTTGTGTGTCTGAGGTCATGCAGCTTGTGAGCGGCAGAGGAGCTAGGATCTGAACCCCTGCAGCATCTGCCTGGATGACCGCTCAGCCAGCAGGGCCAGAGCTGAGCTGCAAACCCTGCTCCCCCCAACTCGCATCTGTGCTCCTAACTGCTAGGCATCGCTGTCTCTTAGCAAGAACAAGGGGCGGCAGAGGGGTGGTTTCTGCATTCGTGGCTACCCGCAGGACGCCCCCTCTCTCTGGCCCTCCCGGCCCTCTGGAGGCCACCCCTGCCCTGTGCTCTTCCCACCTCAGGACGGGCACTTGCTTTCCCTGCTGGCTGCTTGTTGGAGGGGGATTCCCACCTCTCTGGCCTCCCCCAGAATCCTAACAGCCGTGTGCGTGAGGGGGAGCAGCAGGCAGGCAGGGACGAGGCAGAACCGGAGAGCAAGAGAGCTGCTGCCGAGAACTCACAAATTGGTCCCAGAGAGAATGGAGCCTCTTTTTGCCCATCAGCTCACTCCCCCAACCATTACCAAGCAGGCAGCGCGAGGGCCTTGGCTGGAGCGAAACCCAGGTGTGGGTGTGGGGAATGGCATCGGGGCAGCATGGCTCCCTTCTGGAGGGGCTCAGAGGCCTGGGGGACTGGTCCGGCTCAGCCTCCTCAGAGAAGAACCGGCTGGAGCACAGGAGCTGTGAGAGAGGAGGAAGTCAAGGCTCACCTCCGGTAACTTTGGATGGATGAGAGAGGCCAGGCCCCACCGGGTACGGTGGGAGGGGTGGGTGCAGGACAGACGGACCCAGGACCCAGGGCCCCAAATCTACCCCAACAGCAGATGGTGGCCTCTGGAGTCGGAAATGGGCAAAAATTGGGGTTGAGCCCAGGAGTGGAAAATTTAGAATTAGGCCTTATTCCAAGCCTCAAACAAAGAGCGGCAGGGAGGAAGAATGAGGAGCTGGCGAGTGTCCCCCTCTCCCCGCCCAACGCTGTGCCAAGCACTGGGCCGAGGGGTTTATGTGCATCACCCTCTAACCTGCCCCAGCAGCCCTGGGAGGCGAAATTCCCATTTCGCAGATGTACAAACTGACATGCAGAGTGGGTCACAGCTGGTTAGTGGCTGAGCTGGAATGTGACTTGCACCAAAACAGTCTTGCTCCAGGCCACTGTGCTCTGGTCCCTCTAGGTAAACTGAGGCATCAGACAAGTGAGCCAGGCAGGGCAAGATGCACTCACAGAGCCAGGACAGACCAGCTTCAGGGGTCAGTCTGCTAGAGCTCCTCAATTCCACTCCGTGTCTTCTCAGCCATGGTCCTCTGCCCTCGGCAGAGCAGAGCCTGCAGTGGGGCACACGCTTCACTTTTGAGAGCTGGGAGCCGAGCGGCGTCCACAGCTAGAGCCCGTGTGCTTCTGCTGACGGCTGGGCGGAGCAGGCAGTCCAGCCAGGAGGGGCGTTGTCTTCCTTTCTCCTGAACCACGCGCCTGTCTCCTAAAGATGAGGATGTGCACCAGCAGCGGGCAGGGGCTGGGGGGCCACGGGCACTGAGCTTTCCTGCAAGACTCCCTGACCGGGGCTTCGCTGGCAGACTCAGTGCTGCGGGGAGTCGCAGTGGAGATGCAGTCACAGTGTGTCAGCTGTCAGCCGGGCACGGCAGCGCCGGAGAAAGGAGCAGCAGTTCCTCGAGGCAGCATGTCTGTTCCAAGGCAGAGAGTGAGAAAAACCGACGCCCTGGTGGAGACGGCCGGGCAGGGCGTGTCTTAGCCGGGCCTCCCTGCGACCGCCAGGCTTGTTCCTGCTGCTCCTGCTGTGTCCTCTGCATGTCAGGTGCTTTTACTCCTCCTGTGCCATCAACTTCTGCTCGTTCCTCAAGGCCCAGCTGAGATATCACCTCCTCTGAGAGGCCTTCTGGGATGCTTCCAGGCCATTTTTGTTCCCCCGCAAACACTACATTTATCACAATAGAGCAGTTGTCACCCTGATTGTTAATTATTTATTTGACTCTTTCTCCTTTTGGTCTGTGAACAGCCCAAGGGGATGACTAACGCTTACTCATTTTTCTATTCCCTGTGCTGAGAAAGTGCCGGTGGACGTTTGCTGCATTGAACCTCCCTTGGGAGAGCCATACAAACAGTCCCCTGTAGGCACTCCCTGTCACATCCCCTTTCATAGGTCCCTTGCAGGTTTTATCACAGCAAGGTTGGTGCCCTAAAGGCAGGGAGCACGTTCAACGCCATATCCCCAGTGCCTGGGACAGTCCTCGGCTTGTCGTAGGTGTTCGATGAATACTGGCTGAATTAGTGAATGAATGAGAGAAAGCCTGCTCAGAGAGTTCAGTGGCACAGGGCCAAAAATGTGGGCTTAACTCCCCCGGCTTGGTCTCTGGGCACTGTGCCCTTTGGACCGCACGTCCCTTGGCCATGCATCTGCTTGGGGGCAGACACAGAAACAGTGATGGGGCAAGTGCTAAACCAAAGATTGGACCAACCAGTATAGCCCAGGGGGACAGGCACACCTGGACACACCTGGCTGCAAGATTTGACTTATGGGGAACTTACACCTCTGTCTGAACCTTGATTTCTTCACCTGTAATGCAGTGGGAATCTAACACTCAGGAATGTTACAGAGATTAAAAGGATGCACGTAAAGCATATGGCACAATTCCTGATGCATGAGAAGCGATCGAACACTTTGTCACCATTAATAACAAACCTAAAGTCATGAGCAAAGGCATAAAGACATGGCAGTTCATGGCCTAGTCTGAGAACTGTCTGTTGCGGCTAAACCGCACACTGCGTGGGGAGGCCAAGTGGGAGATGAGGCAGGAAGGTAGGTGGTGGCCCGATGTGTGAAGACGCTGAATATCAGAAAGAAGGTGGGGCCCGATCCTCTGGGAGAAGAGAGGGTGGAGGGTAGGAGGGCATGCGGAGGCTCGTGCCACGGTGCAAAGTATGAGCTGGACGGGACGGGGGAGGGAAAGACAGGCCCAGAGGAGAGAGTTGGCAGGAAGTGATGCTGATACCACGGTTTCCACCCTAGACCGCTGAAGGGCATTGGTGCCCTTTCCTAAGATGGGAAGCCCAGGGAGAAACTAGGTTTGGGGAGAAGATGGGGTATTTGATTTCAGAAAAGTCCTCCATATCATGGAAGACTCAAAGGTAGATCATGAAACAGAGATCTTCACCAAGACAAAACATGACGTGTTCCTTAGCCACAGCCTGGAGGCTGCCAGCCTCTTGGCAAAGGCAACATGCATTTGGGCGCAGATGGCAGAGCTCCCCGCTCCTGAGCAAGATGGCAGGGGGCCACCCAGACACGAACGGCCCCCTTCGGAAGGGGGGCACTTACTTAATCTACGCTTCCAGAAAACAAGCTTTCACCTGTTCTAGTCTCATGGCCTTATTCCTTCTACATGGAAATACCTGAACTTTTTTTGGTGAATTATACCCTTTTAAGGCAATAAAAGAATTATTAAAAAATTACTCTAAAATTTTTTTGAAAAATAGTCACAAACCAAAATGTGTGTTTGGAAGACCGAGGATGTACCTTCACAATAAAGATAAAACAAGAAGCATCAAAGTGAAATGTCAGAGAGAACAACTGTCAAACTCAGTACTTAAGGAAATTGGACATTTCATACTGAATAACCTAATAGGCTGAAGCCACACTGCAGAGTGAAAACCACACACCATTTACTAAATAAACGTAAATCCAGAAACAGTCATTTATGAATAACTTACAGATTTAAGGACTCTGTGGGCACTAGGAAACTAGCATTTCCTGGGTGAGACCCTTTCCCAGATGAGGCTTAGGAAAGAGATACTGTCCTGACCCTGGGACAGATTCTCTATTTCGTCGCTGTGTGATGTTTACAATTTTAGGCTTCTGAGTCAAACCAGAGCCCGACTCTTGGATCTGCAGAAGCTGTGGGGTTTTGGACAAATCACTAACTTCTCTGAGCTCCAGCTCCCTCCTCCGAAAAATGAGAATAATAGTAGAATCCACCTGCTGGGTGGTTGTGAGGATTCGATGAGATAATGAGTGAAAATGCTTGAAACACAGTCTCAGTAGGTGTTAGTGACTCTTACTGTTTTTGTGGCCTCAGAACTGCTTTTGGTCCACCTGCTAACCTACGCCAGATGGTTAGACAGAAAATTCTGTCTTTGCATTTGCTCAAAGTTTAGAGAAGTGCGGCGCATTTAAACCTGCATTTAAAAAATTCGAGCTGCTTTTCTCCATCACTGCTGACAGTCCATGCAAATTCTGAGATGGCAGCTTTGCTCCAGTTCTGCAAATGCACCTGCCGGCCTCCCTGCTGTAAACTGCCTTGGGATTTCTGAGTGGCTGTGAACCACGGGGGATGTATGAGTCTTCCTGACTTTCGGCAAGAAGGGTTCAGCTTTCCGACCTGGATGCTCCTATAAGGAATCTTCTCCATCCCATTGCTTAAAAGCCCTGAATCGCATTCTTCCTGTGGTGTCCTGCCTACCTCCCCAAGGCAGCGGCTCTGGTTAAAAGCTGTTGTCCACTGGTTACTTCCCAGAAGTTATGTTGTTTTGCCATTTCATGCTTGCTTATACCTGCATGTTTCATACATACTCATATATGTTCAGGAGGTGTTTTGTTAACGTCTGTTATGTGCCAGGCACTGTTGTAGGCACTGGAGAGAAAGTGATGAAAAAGACAACAACCTCTATAGGCCCAAGGAACTTACATTCTCGTGCTGATGGTGATGGGCAGGGGTGGACTGTAAACTAGACAACAGACAGATATTTAAGACAATTTCAAGCTGCAGTAAGAGCTTTGGGGAAACGAGCAAGGTGTTACAGGGACAGAGGTCTCCCCTGTTGTTTGTGTGCTGTATGTCTGGTGCCTGACACATGGTGGGTGCTCCCCAAGTGTTTGTCGAGTGAAGGAATGGCTGAATGGTTGACCGTGTTTGTCAGTGGTGTTGGTGGAGGACAAGGTCACTCGGAATTCTTTTGTATGAGCCCCGAGCTTCTGACGATTCAAGCAGCCTCACTTGCTAATGATCATAAGTCAGAATCTCTTATTTCAACCCAATGCCTTGGGGAGAAGGACCAAAGCATTGGGCTGATGAACTGGCTCCCCATGCTTCCCTCCTGTGTGCTTACACCTGCCCAGGTGCACACACACACAAATGAAAGCCCAGCAGAGTAATCGCATCGCTAAGGCGTGTTAAAACAACCAGTCGCTGATGCCCCAGAATCAATCCTGTAAACAACAAAATCTATCACACAGGACCCACGGGGTTCAGTAGATCGAATACGTTCACTTTCATGCTTGCTTCGTTCTTTCTTGTGCGTCTCAGATGCACAGGGCTGGGGACCAGGTGTGCGGGGCGGTCTGAGATGTGGAGAATCTAGCCCTGGACCTCAAGTAGCTCACACCCCAGAGGGGGCATAAAAGATTTTTCCCCAAATCACTGTAATATGGTGATTCCCAAAGCGTGTTTCTGGCGAGATGTTCTGCCAGAAAAGGTTTCCATGGTTGTCAGATAAGTTTGGGAAACATCGCTGCCCACCTCTTGGAGACTCACTGTGCATGTGAGTGGTGCAATGCCCAGAGAAGTCCTGCAGGAAGGAAACCTGCTCAGTCTTGTTCAACTTCTAGTTTTCCCACCTTACAAAAGACCACACCTGCCCAGGCACCACAGGGCTGCCTCTGTGGCAAGCAGGGAGCTGTGGACAGGGACCAGAGGTGTGCCAAGACCGAAGCCACGCTGCACCTGTAATTCCAGGTGACCGGTACGAAGTTAGGAGCTGCGACCCCAGAGGAGGACAGAATTTGTGAGCAGGAAGTAGCAGGAACAGCTTTGGCAACATTTGCGTTGCTGGGGGTGGGCGGGCGGGTTGGGGGAGGAAGCTAGGACCTGCAGGTGGGTGGGTTGAGGATTCTGGCCACTTCAGCGGATTCTGGCCAATGGTGGGCTGTACCGATATTTTGAGCATCTTAAAGTCCTGCCTTTGAGAGCCCCCATCTGGGAGAGGTTTGCGGGGAGGCCCACCTGGAAGACCTCCTCCCAGATGGTCGGGCGCCTTGTTGGGATGGGAGGAGGGGCTGTGGGGCGATGTTTGTTGTCGCCTAATAAAAACATGTGCTTTTGCGCCACAGGCCCCTCTCCATCACCCCGGCAGTATTGTCAGAGAAGAGACAAAACAAAATCGAGAGTGGAAGCTGATTCTATAATTAGTGCAGTTTCTTCACTGTTCATTCAGAATCTCCAGAGATCAATTAACTTGCTTTTAAGCTAAAAGGCATCTGAATAAGTATTTAACCTGCATAGCAATTGATATTTAAAACAGATGAGGATGGGACTAATAATGCAGAACGGGCTCCTTTCTCCTCCACTGATTTCCCAGGCCTGCTCCCCTGACCCTCGCCTCTGCCCACTCTCATTTCTGGAGTGGCCTTAGTCTGGCATTCTCAGGGCAGGTCTGTGGGCAGACAGGCTGGCACGGAGGGGCCAGTGGGGCAGGACTGTCTTCCTGACTCTGGCACCGCTGTGGAGCAGGTGCCCAGGTGTGGAGATGAGCTCCAGTCGGGGGTGGCCACAGGACACGCCCCCGGCCAGGAGACCAGACCCTCTCTGCAGCCACCTACCCGTGTCAGGCACACGGCACTTGTCATCCATGCCAGGGCAGGGTGTGCACTGAGGACACCCCAGCCTCGGTTTCCCCATCTAAGACCAGCCAATCAGTGCTGGGGCTGGGATGGGGACAGGGGCAGATGTCGTCCTGGCTGGCGTAATCATTGCAGATGGTCTGAAGGATATTTGTGTGTTTTCTCATTTGTCACGTAAATATCAAAGTCCTGAACTAGAGTTAGCTTCTTCAAACAAGCAGCATCTATGTTCTATGTTCACACACACACACACACACAAATACATTTATTTAATAAACATATCTTGGCATCTTTCTGTGCTCAATCATGTATTAGGCACTGAGGGAAAGAAGGAGATGCCAGGGTGACGGACGTGTGTCCCCGTCCCCCAGATGACCACGGCCTAACTGAAGGGTAGGGGGTCACTGCTAACCACAACACAACGTGGCACCGGACCTTGCGAAAGTACAGAGGAGGACTCGTTTGGAGCCCAGGAAAGTGTATTAGTCGGGAACCCCCAAACGCAAACCCTGCAACAAGGGTCAGGTGCGAGCAGTTTGTCTGGGAGGTGATCTGGGGCGTCAGCACCATGACGGAATAGGGACGTGAGAGTGGAGAGAGGAGAGCCAGGCAGGGGTGTGTAGGCAGGTGGGCTGCACGGTGGATATGGCACTTGTGGCCCGTCCCACGTGCCGGCCAAGCCCGCCCCTTTGCCGGAGCACGTTGTGACAGAAAGCTGAGAGCGTGCAGAGGACGTGTCTGCAGGTGGCCTCTGGGGTGGCGCGAGGGGATGGGGCTGTGTCTGCTGCACGAGGCTCGGAAGAGAGACAGGCGAGCCACAGTGGGAAGGCTGAAACAGGGGGAAGGAGAGGCGGTCCCCAGAGGGAGGCGAGAGTGAGGAGCGCGGTGAGGAGCAGTGGGGGTGGACGGCGTCCTGCCCTGAGGAGTTGAGGCTGGAAAGAGGCTGGGCTGGACGGGGAAGGCCTCGAGCGCCAGGCGAGGGGCCGTGCCTTTCTGCTGTCGGCAGGTGTGTGCGAGGGTGGGCTATGGAACTGCTCTGCTGACTGATCGCGGAGCGGGGACGGGCCGCCAGTGTCTCAGGGAGGCCCGTGTGACAGTTCTGGATCTCCATCCCTTTGGCCCCTCCGGCAAGGGCACGTGCTGCCCACCGCGCCCCTGCTCTGCCCTCTGCCCACAGCCCCGGCTTCTGCTCCTGCCGCCTGATGACAGCCCATCCCTCATCAGGTCTCTGGGCAGCACAGGAGCCTCCAGCCACCCTCCCGACACGGTCGATTCTGCAGTGTTTGACTTGCATGTCCCTGAGCCGCACAGACAAAGCTCCGCACGTCACTGGATCAATTAAACCAACTGCCACCAGGCCCCGGAACTCAATCAGGTCCCCCTGGGACCCCACGGGAGTGCACACATCCGCTCACATCTGCCCCTTCTCTGGAGGCCCAGCTGAAGGCCCCCCAGCCTCCCCGCCATTCCACAATCTCTCACTCTTAGCACGGACCTCCAGGGTGCTGTGGGTGATTTATGCCGCTGGAGCCTCGAAGTACCCCTGTGTTGTGAGCACTGTCAGCGTCCCTGTTCCAGATGATGAAACAGAGGAATGGGGCAGCGAGGGGACTTGCCCAAGGCCACACGGCGGAGGACGGTGGCGGTGGCGTCAGTGCAAACCCCGGCACTCTGGCTGCAGAGCCCACGCGCGCAGCTATGTCTCATCCTTGCTCAAATGTTGGGGTCATCTTTGCCGCACCCCCTGCAGACCCCCATCTCCCCCTTCAACTTACCCTAGAAAAGCCAACCCTGCAGCTCCCCTCCTGCCGGGCCCCCTCCCTTCCTCTGTCCCCACGGCCCCTGCCCGAGCACAGTCCCCATGTCTGTGACAACCCACCCAGCCAGGCCCCCCTGGCTGCCGTGTTCCTGCCCCAGCTCAGCTCTGGGCAGGTCAGGGGCCGCCCGCCCCATGAAGGCGGCCACAGGAAGTTCTGCTCTGTCTCCCCAGCGTTTAGACCGTTGCTGTCACAGGAAGGGTTTCCACCTTGACGGTGTTTTTAGCTGTGCCCCTGCTCTTGTCTGTCACTGACCCTGCTGGTGCCCAGCTTAGTGCCTTGTTCATGGTTGTGACCAATAAATTTCTTGTGGAGTGAATGAATGAATGAGTAAGTGAATGAATGAAGGACCGAACCCCCTTGTTCAAGAAGGGGGACACACATACTCCTGTCTCCCTTCCTCACCGAGATGTCGGAAAGCCCGTCCCTGGGCCTTTTCCGCTGGGTGCTGCTCAGCCCCTGTAACCATGTCCAGCAGAGGCAGCCGGCTGACGTGGCCCCCCACACTCCTGCTGAGCTGAGGGCACAGAGAAGCCCAAGAAGCAGATTCAGAGGCACCACCGGGGCCCCCAAAGGGCTGGCTGAGGTGCAGCAGGGAGCAGAGCCTGGATCTTGCAGCCCCTGGCTGCGCCGAGCTGCGGAGCCCCTGGCGGGGAGCAGAGAGAACTGATCAGAACAGACAGGAAGGCGGGCCCGGGAAGAGGCTGTTAGCAACAATCTCACTGATCAGCCTCTCAATTAATCTCTACGACACCTTGGAAACTTCAGAAAGAGAATAAAGCAGACTAGAAAGGAAAGAGCGAACTCGGGCCGCTCTGAGACAGACGGAGCCTGGGCCTGGTGCTGGGAACGTGAGTGTCTTCTGGGACTCAGCTGCCAGACAGACGCTGGTGGCATCCGCCTCCCCGCTCCCTGCACTGGGGGCTGGCTGGGCTGCTTTCCCAAGGGTCAAATTCAAGAGCACAAAGTTTTTGAAGAGAAAGGAAGACCTCCACAGACTCCAGAAGATCCCTAAACAGTCATGAGGTCAGCAGCTTAAGCGAGGGACGCAGCCCTCTGTGCCCATCTGCCTGGGACTTACGCCTTGGGGACCTTCTGGGACCATCTTGTCCAGAGGGTGAGGTGGGGCTTTCAGAATTCCTGAAAATTTAACAATTGGCTCCCAAAGCTGACAGAAGCTGGCTCCAGCACACCACTGGCTTTGGCTACAGAAGAGAATTTGCCACTTAGTAGTTTTAACAGCATCCTAACCTCTCTGGACCTCAACTTTCTCTTGTGTGAAATGGGGCAATAGTAATTTCGATCTAGTGGAGTTGCAGGGGTTCTTGTGAGCGTTACGTGCAGTGAATGGAAAGCAAGCAGCACCATCCCTGAACACAGTCAGTTGCTGTTGTTGTTATTTGTTTTACCCATTGGGCTTCCACATAAGGTTTCGTTTGGAAAAAATATCCCAGCTGCACCCCACTCCACCTCTGCTCACATCTCCCACACCCATCTCACACACACACACACACACACACACACACACACACACACACACCCTATCCCATTTCCTTAGCGGCCCTGGTGTCTCTGCTCCATTTTATTAAAGCAGAAAGCACTGACAATTATTTTCATAATGAACTGGCTCTTCAAATTAATGCCAATTACACTATGCAATCATGATTAAGATTATGCATTAATCAACGGTGCCAACCTACTTATTAGCCTCTTTAAATAACGATCATGAGGAATGTTTGGGAAGGGAGAGAATGGAGAGGAGCCAGTTGAACAGGGAGCAGCCTCCGTGGGGCAGGGCGCTCCCTCCAGAAGCTGAGACGCAGAGCAGCCTCTCTCCCATGGCGTGGAGCTCGGATCCGAACCCCGGACCACAGCACGCCTGAGCTTCTAAGCCGTCAGCTCTACAGAAGCTGCCCGCACAAAAGGGAGAGGGCGTGGGGGGACCCAGGAGGGAGAGGGCAGTGGAGAACCTGTTGGTTTATCAGTCAGTGAGGTTCAGTGCCCCCTTCCCTTCCTCAACTACGCTGAAGGTGGGTGCGCTGACCCTGGAGGCAGAGCCTGAGCAGGCACTGGGGTGTGTGGGGCTTACAGAGGGGAATCGTGCTGCTCAGGAGACCCTGTAGTGGAAGGAGCAAGGCAGGATAGGGCAGGGGACAGGGCTGGGCAAAGATGTGCCTCAGGTAAGACCCGGGCTTTACCCGATGCGAGGTGGGGAGTGTTGGGCGAGGCACACGTCACACCCAGGTTATGCCCACCCTGAGGCAAGGAGACCACCCTTGTGAGCCCCAGTATTAGTCAGTCAGTCATTAGCAGCAGGCAGCCCCCAGGACCCCGGTGAGTGGCCTGTCCTCCTGGGCAAGGTGGTTCCCTATTCCCGAGAACAATTCTCTAGAGAAAAGCGCAGCCTATGGGTGGAACCAAGATTCAAACCCAGGTCAGCCTGTGCCCAGAACCCACCCTTTGAACCTCTGTGCTGTTCGCAAATATTGCTGCCTCGGTGTCCTGAGACATTGAGGCTTTGGGGGGGTCACCTTGCCCTTACACGTTCAAGTAGAATGATTCCCATCCTTGCACTGCCTTTGGGGCCTGAGGGGACAGCCTCTCCCCTGCACTGTTTCTGAGAGTGCTCCAGGGTTTCCAGTTCCCCCTGACCACCTCTCGCTCTGCCTGCCTTCTCTGCCGACTTCTCCGTCTCCTCTCATCCCGCCTCCTGCTTGCCTTGTCCTCTTGTGCTGGACGCTGCTACCCTCCTTCACTTTGCCCCAAACGACACGAGTGGCGTCAGTCCCCCGTGGCCGGCTTTTCTAACGATAGGGCGATCACAGCACAGGGCAGGCTCAACTGAAGACTGAACACCCGGCATCACTGTATTATTAATAAAAAGACACGGCCCCTTCCAGCCACAGGGCACTTCTTACTGGCCCTGCCCACCTTTGGGCCTGGTTCTGTCCTTTTGGGCCCCCTTCATGTCCATTGCCTTTCTCTTAGGCCTCCCCCCGGCCAACGTCCTCCCCACTCACAAACTCAGCATCCCACCTTTGTTTCTTCTGCACCACGGTTCAGTTCTGTCATTGGCTCATCTTGTTCACCCAGGCCCTAAGCTGATTTTCTTAGGACAAGAATCACCCAGTGCTGAGACAAAGGCTGCCTGCCCCTAGAACTGGGTACAACCTGCAGCCTAATGGCCAGATCCAGCTCACCACCTGTTTTTTAAATTAATTTTGTTTTTTATTGATACATAATAGATGTACATATTTTCAGGGTACACGTGATAATTTAACACATTCATATCATTTTGAAGATCAGATCAGAGTAATTGGGATAGCCATCCTTTTAAATATTTGTCTTTTCTTTATGCCAGAAACATTTGAATTATTCTCTTCCAGCTGTTTTGAAATATACAATACATTATTCTAAACTATAGTCACCCTGCTGATCTATCAAATGCTAGGTCTTATTTCTTCTATCAAACTGTATATTTGTACCCACGAATCAACCTTCCTTCATCCCCTGATTTTGTAAATAAATTTTTATTGAAACACAGTTGCACCCGTTGGTGTAAGCATTGTCTGTGGCTGCCTTCGTGCTACGGTGGCAGAGTTGAGTCATTGCAACAGTGACTGACCCACAAAACCAAAAATATTTACCGTTTAAAATGTTTACGAGCTGGTCCTTTACAAAGTTTGTCAGACCTCCTCTAGAATGTGAAAGCTCACAATTCATTTTGGTTTTCCAAATAGCATTGTTTCTCTCCTCCTTTGATAGCTGCCATGGATTAAGTCCTCGCCATGTGTCGCGAATTTATTTACATCGTGTTTTATTTCTTCCTTGTAACAGTCAATCCTTTTTGCAGATGGAAAAATTGAGTCTCGGAGAGATTAAGTTCCTTCAATGGATAAAGCTAGGGTTTGGACTGAGGCATGACTATCACTGAGGCCTCAAGTGGGAACATCTTCACGCTTGCGTCTAAGAGTGAAGCGCCAAACACAGGCTGGTTGTTAGTCTGGCTATTCTTTAGCTGCCCTGCTGGGCTGAGCACTCCCCGGAGAGCAGGGCCTGTGGCTGACTTCTCTTGGGATCCCAGGGCCCAACGTGACGTTGGCTTGGGCAGCGATCGGCAGGTATTTATGGAACTAAACTGTGTAGGCAAGGACTGAGGCTCCATCCCTTAGACTTGGGTGTCAGGCTGAGAGGCAACATGTCACCACCCTTGTTGAGCTATCAGCCTCTCTCTCTCCTCTCCTCCCCACCTGCCAAAGTCTGAGAGGCCAGGAAGAAGGTGTGAAACCCTGTCGAGATGGCTTTGTTCCATGCTTTGACCCTCATTTGGGATGGGCAGGGGTAGTTTTCTTCAGATTGGTAATGATGACCAGATATCTCCCTAGGCTGTCTTTGTTTTTTTGTTTATATTTTTACATTTTCAATCATTTATGTATGTATGTATTTGTTTATTTATTATTTTTTTGAGACAAGAGTCTCACTCTGTTGCCCGGGCTAGAGTGCCATGGCATCAGTCTAGCTCACAGCAACCTCAAACTCCTGGGCTCAAGCGATCCTCCTGCCTCAGCTTCTTGAGTATCTGGGACTACAGCCATACACCACCATGCCTGGCTAATTTTTTTCTATTTTGGTTGCCTGGCTAATTTTTTCTATTTTTAGTAGAGATGGGGTCTCACTCTTGCTCAGGCTGGTCTCAAACTCCTGACCACAAATAATCCTCCTGCCTCCCCCTTCCAGAGAGCTAGGATTACAGGCATGAGCCACCACACCTGGCCCTTTTTAAATTAATAATACATATTTCTTGTAAATAATTTGGGAAAAGTAAGAAAGTATAAAGAGCAAGATAAAAATTATCCATAAACCCCTCCTATCTAGAGATACTGGTAACAAGTATCATAACGTAATATAATTAATATTTTGTAGCCTCGGGGGTGGGGGGAGAGGATGAAAATTCTCTATGCTATTAAGTATTCTTTAAGAGCATTTTGTTAAAGCTTTTATTTTTCTTATTGCCAAAGCTCTTTCTCAATGAAAAAGACTTGTAAAACAAAACCGCACCAAGCAAAAGCAATCCATTATCTTTTTACTTTCTAGAAAGAACCTCTGTTAACATTTCGGTGTATGTCCTTCTGGTATGTCCTTTTTGATTTTAATTGGACTTGCATTAAATGTATAAATTAATTTGAGGAGAACTGACGTCTTTACAATACTGAGCCGTCCCCTCCAGGAGTAAGTTATGTCTCTCCATTTATTCAAGTCTTCTTTTATGTCCCCTAGTAAAGTTTTGTAGTTTTCTTGATATAGGAATTGCACATTTATTGTAACGTGTTTTATTTTTTTTGTTGTTGCTTTTCTGAATAGGGTCTCTTTTTTTCCCTATAATTCCTCGCGGTTTATTGCCGACATGTGAAAAGGCTGTATGTTTTTCTCTGTTTGTATGCTGGCTCCTTGATGAGTTCTCTGTTTACTTTCTGCTGGGTTTCCATCTGATTCCCTTGAGTTTTTAAGGGAACAGTAATAAGCATCTGCAAGTGCTATTAATTGTGTCTCTTTTCTGATTGCAATACCGTGATTTGTTATTTTTGTCTTATTCATATCATGATTTTAAGGAATATTTTGTCATGAGGAAGGTCTGTCCTACAGACGTGGAGCAAATAGCGGAATCAGTCCTCACGTTCCCATCTTGTGGCCCGGGTGACCATCAACCCATGGCCTCTCCTGCCCCCTCTACACCCCTTCACATCACCCACGTTTTGAAGCAGATTCCAGGCACTGCATCATATCATCCTGTACTTTCATTGCTAACGCCTGCAAGTTCTTCTGCCATATGGGTGGGGTTTAATACATTGAGTAATCTCTTGCTTTTGGACATTAAGTTGTTCCTGGTTTTTTCAGTGTTATGTAAAAAAATCCTTATACATAAATGTGTTTATATAGCTCTAAAATTTTTCTAAATTTATATTCCTAGAAATGGAATTACTGGGTCATACGGTATTTTGATCATTTATTTCCCTTTAAACACACACACACAATCACGATGGCTTTTCTCATTAGAAATGTAACACATGTTCACTGTTACTTTTTTAAAATACAGAAAAGCACAGAGAGGGAAATTAAATTTACCTATAAGCCTACCACGCAGAGAAAACCACTCTTAACTTTTGGTTTGCTTTCTTCTTGTCTTCTTCGATGCATGTGTTTAGCTGTTTATGCACACCCACACACATTCACACGCGTACACACGTATGTGTTATAAATTGTAAGCATGCTCCAGTACTCTGGGAAGGGAAGGATTTATGTTTTCACCTTTTAAAACATACACTGTTTTTTTCTGTTGTTTTTTTTTTCTTTTTAATAAATTCCATTTTTTAGAGCATTTTTAGGTTCACAGCAAGATCGAGTGGCAGGTACAGAGATGTCCCATCTACTCCCTGCCCCCTCACACTCATAGCATCTCCCATTATGAACGCCTCCCACCAGAATGGTGCATTTGTTACAATTAATGAACCCCCATGGACACATCATTATCACCCAAAGTCCGTGTTTTACATTAGGGCTTGCTCTTGGTGTTGTGCATACTGTGAGTGTTGACAAACGTATGATGACATGTATCCACAGTTTCTTCACTGCCCTAAAAAATCCTCTGTGTTCCCTTCCACCTTGTCGCCCCTCCCTCCCCCCAACCCATAGCAATCACTGACCTTTTCGCTTTCTCCTTAGTTTTGCCTCTTCGAGAATGTCAAGAGTTGAAACCATAAAGTTTGTAGCCTTTGGGGACTGGCTTCTTTCACTTAATAATATGCATTTAAGTTTCCTCCACGTCTTTTCATGGTTTGGTCATTTCTTTTCAGTGCTAATACTCCATTGTACGGATGTACCCCATTTGTATCCACCTACTGAAGGATATCTAACTGCTTCCAAATTTGGACAATTATGAATAAAGCTGCTATAAACATCCACGTGCAGGTTTTTGTGTGCACGTGTCTTCAACTCATTTGGGTAAATACCAAGGAGTGTAATTGCTGGACTGCATGACAAGAGTAGGTTTAGTTTTATAGGAAACTAAAAAATTGTCTTCCAAAGCTTACCGTCTTGCATTCTCACCAGCGACAACTGAGGTTTCTTGTAACTCCACATCCTCACGAACATTTGTCGTTAGTGTTCTGAATTTGGCCATTCTAGTGGGTGTGTGGTGACGTCTCACTGTTGTTTTAATTTGCGTTTCCCTGATGACAGATGGGGTGTGTCTTTCCACATGCTCATCTATACATCCTCTTTGGTGAGATGTTTATTAAGGTCTTTGGCCCATTTTTTAATCTGATTGTCTTCTTCTTGTTGATTTTTAAGAGTTCTATATTTTAGATAATAGTCATTTATCAGATGTGTCCCAGTCTGTGTCTTGTTTTTCATTCTTGTCACAGTGTCTGTTGATGAGCAGAAATTCTTTCATAAATCATGCCTTTGGTGTGGTATCTAAAAAGTCATTTCCAAACCCAGGGTAATCTAGATTTTCTCTTGTGTTATCTTCTGGAAGCTTTATAGTTTTACATTTTACATTTAGGTCTATGAATACATTGCAAGTTCATTTTTGTGAAGGATGTAAGGTATGTATCTAGATTCTTTGTTTTGTTTTTTGGAATGTGGCTGTCCAGTTGTTCCAACACCATTTGCTGAAAAGTCTATCTTTTCTCCATTGTATTGCCTTTGCTCCTTTGTCAAAGATCAGTTAACTTTATTTATGTGGGTCTATTTCTTGGCCCTCTATTCTGGTCTAATGATCTATGTACCTATTCTTATGCAAATACCAAACTGTCTTGATCACTGTAGCTTTGTAATAAGCCTTGACATTGTGTTAGTCTTCCAACTTTGTTCCTCTCCTTCATTATTGTGTTAGTTATTCTGGGTCTTTTGCCTTTCTATGTACACTTTAGAATTAGTTTGCCAATAGCCACAAAATAACTTGCTGGGATTTTGATTGGAATTGCATTGTGTCTATAAATCAAGTTGGGAAAAATTGACCTCTTGACCATATTGGCTCCATGAACATGGAAGGTCTCTCCATTTATTTAGTTCTTCATTGATTTCTTTCATTAGAGTTTTGAGTTTTCCTCAAATGTTATAGATCTTATACATATTTTGTTAGATTTGTAACCTAAGTATTTCTTTTCTTTGAATGCTAATATAAGTAGTATTGTGGTTTTTATTTCAAATTCTACTTGTTCATTGCTGGTATATAGGAAAGCAATTGCCTTTTGTATATTAACCTTGTATCCTGCCACCTTGCTATAATTGATTCATTTGGAGTTTTACACAGATGATCATGTCATCTATAAATAAAGACAGTTTTATTTCTTCCTTCCCAACCTGAATGCCTTCCTTTTCTTGTCCTATTACATCAGCTAGGACTTCCAGTGTGATGTTGAAACGCAGTGGCGAGAGTGGACATCCTTGCCTTGTTCCCAATCTTAGTGGAAAAGCTTTAAGTTTCTCATCATTAAGTAAGATGCCCCTTTTTAAGGCTGAGTAATATTCCAAAGTGTATATATGCCACATTTTGCTTATTCATTCATCCATCAATGAACACTTGGATTGCTTCCATGTTTTTGTTATCGTGAATAATGTTGTTTGAGGATGGGTGTACAAATATTTGTTTGAATCTCTTCTCTGAATTCTTTTGGGTATCTATCCAGAATTGGAATTGCTGGATCATATAGTAATTCTATTTTAATTTTTTGAGAAACCAGCATACTGTTTTCCATCGTGTCTGTACCATTTTCATTTCCGCCAACAGTGTACTGGTTCCAATTTCTCCACATCCTCACCAATACTTAGTTGCTGTTTTTTTTTTTTAATAGCAGCTATCCTAATGAGTGTGAGGTGGCCTCTTACTGTAGTTTTGATTTGCATTTCTCTAATGATTAGCAATGTCGAACATCTTTTTTTGTGTGTTTATTGGCCATTTGTATACCTTCTTTGGAGAAAAGTCTGTGGAAATTCCTTACCCATTTTTGAATTGGGTTGTTTTTTGTTGTTGAGTTTTAGAAGTTCTCTATATATTCTGGATATTAATCTTCTATCAGGTATATGGTTTACAAACATTTTATCCATTCTGTGGGTGGCCTTTTTATTCTGTTAATAGTGTCTTTTGATACACAATTTTTAAAAAATTTTTATTAAGCCAAATTTGTCTAATAATGTATCTTACTACATTGATCAATTTTTGTATTTTGAACCATCTTTACATTCCAGGAATAAATCCCACTTGTTCATTTATTCATTTTCTTTTAATTTATATGTGTCTTTATATTTAAAGTAGGTTTCTTATAGACAAAATACAATTGGGAATTATTTTTTGATCTAATCTGACAATCTCTGTATTTTAATTGGTACATTTAAATCATTGATGTTTAAAATGAGAATTGATATAGTTGGATTAATATCTACCATATTTGTTACTGTTTTCTATTTGTTGCCCTTGTTCTTTGCTCCTATTTTTGTCTTCTACTCTTTTTCTGACTTCACTCTGACTTTCTGACTTTCACTCTGTTGCCCAGGCTAGAGAACAGTGGCATCGTCATAGCTCACAGCAACCTCAAACTTCTGAGCTCGAACAATCCTCTTGCCTCAGCCTCCCGAGTAGCTGGAACTACAGGCTTGTGCCACCATGCCCGGCTAATTTTTTATTTTAGTTTTTGTAGAGTCAGGATCTCACTCTGTTTCTCAGGCTGGTCTTGAACTCCTGGCCTCAAAGGATCCTCCCACCCTGGCCACCCAAAGTGTTAGGATTACAGGCGTGAGCCACTGCCCCCACCATTAATTGAGCATATTTTATGATACCATTTCCTCTTTCTTAGCATATTAGTTATACTTCTTTTTTTTTACTTTTTTTAGTTGTTACCCTAGAGTTTGCAATATATTAAATACATTTAGAAATAATCCAAGTCCACTTTCAAATAATGTTACACTGCATTGCAAGTAGTGCAAGTACCTTATAATAACAAAATAATGCTAATTTCACCCTTCCATCCTTGTATCATTGCTGTTATTCGTTTTGTTTATATATAAGCATACGTAAGTATGTGTATATATACATATATGAATACATTGCTGATATTATTTTGAACAAACTGTTAGATCAATTAAGAATAAGAAAAATAAGATTTTTTATTTGACCTTCACTTATTCTTTCTCCATCATTCTTCCTTTCTTTATGTAGATCCAAGTTTCTGACCTATACCATTTCCTTCTCTCTAAAGGATTTCTTTTAACATTTCTTGCAAGGCAGATCTACTGGCAACAAACATCCTTGATTTTTGTTTATCGGAGAATGTCTTTATTTCTCCTCATTTTTGAAGGATAATTTATCAGGGTACAGAATTCTAGGTTGGTGTCTTTTCTCTCAACACTTTAAATATTCCACTCCACTGTCTTCTTGCTTGCATGGCTTCTGAGGAAAAGTCAGAGGTCATTCTTATCTTTGCTCCTCTGGGTTTGTTACTGTTAACGTGTTTGTCACTGTTGTCTGTTTGTTGCTTTGTTCTTCATAAGATGTATTTTTCCTCTGGCTTCTGTCAGAATTTTTTCCTTAATCTTCGTTCCTCTTTTGTTTTAAGATGATATGCCTAGGGAGCTTTTATGCTGCTTCATGTTCTCGGAGCATCCTAGTTCTGTGCTTTAGTGTCTGACATTAATTTGGGGAAAGTTAATATTGTTTTCAGATCTTTTTTCTGATTATTTCTCTTTCTTCTCCTTCTGGCATTTCCATTAGGCATTGTTACACCCTTTGTAGTTTGTCCCACAGTGCTTGGATGTTCTGTTTGGGGTTATTTTCCAGTCTTTTTTTTCTCTTTCCTTTTCCATTGTGGAGGTTTCTGTTGCGATATCCTCAAGCTCAGAGATTCTTTGCTCAGCTATGTTGAGTCTACGAATAAGCCCATCAAAAGCCTTCTTCATTTCTGTCACTGTGTTTTTGACCTCTAGCATTTCTTTTTTTCTCTCAGAATTCCCATGTCTTTGCTTACATTGCCCACCTGTTTTCACATGCCGTTCACTTCAGTGCCCCTTAGCATATTAATCATAGTTGTTTTGAATTCCCGGTCTGATAATTTCAACATCCATCCCTGAGTCTGCTTCTGATGCTTGTTCTGTCTCTTCAGACTGTGTTGGGGTTTTTTTGCCTTTTAATAGGCCCTGTCGTTTTTTCCTGATAGCCACACATGATGTACTGGGTGAAAGGAAGCGCAGTCAGCAGGCCTGATGTGTGGGAAGGTGTGGGGGAGGCAGAAGCATGCCGTAGTCCTGTGAGCGGGCGGCAGTCTTTTGGTGAGCCTGTGCCCCTGGGCTATGAATGTCACAGGCGCTTCTCACTACCCGCCACCCAGGTGGGACAGGATGGCTAGAGGGGCTGAACTGGGGCATTTCTCTTCCACCAGGTCAGTCAGTCTCTGATGAAACCTCCGCAGGTTGGGCTCTGGCTAACTTGTTTCACCTGAGGACGAACGTGGTTAAGAATGGAATGCTCTGGCATATGTCAGAGTGGTTCCTTTTCTCTTCCCGCTGCCAGAAGCACATGGGGCTATTTCTCCAGTATTCACTGCGAGGACCCGGTAGAGTTCTGGAAGTAAAACTCACAGAAGTCCTGGGGGCCCGATGAATGGGGTTTTTGTCTCTTGGACTTGTCCAGATGAGCATCCAGCAACTTGTCAATGACACTTTAGGTTTTCCTACTCCCACCCTGGTTCCCACAGCGGTTTCTGCTCCAGTAAGTTGTAATTCTATTCACCTATCTCCAGTTTGGGGGGCGGTGGCTTGCCCTGTGACCACACGTCTTTCACAGATCTGAGAAGAGTTTTGATTTTTTGGATTGTTCGGCTTGTCACTGGTTTTTAGGATGGAGGGGCAAATTCCAGGCTTCTTAAGTGCCAGTCCAGAAACTGGAAACCGCTATATACTTTTTAAATTTTCAAAACAATTAAAACAACCCCAACCTCCATCAACTGGTGGATGGACAAAGAAAATGTAGTGCATCCATACAAAGTAATATTGCTTAGCAATAAAAAGGAACAAAGTACTGACACATGCTACGACATGGATAAGCCTTAGAAACGTTACGCTAAAGGCAAGATGCCAGCCACAGAAGGCCAAGTATCGCGTGATTCCATTTATGTGAGATGTGCAGAAAAGACAAATATCTAGAGACAGAAAGTAAATTAGTGGTTGCCCGAGGGTGGGGGTGAGAACTGTGATTGACTGTAAATGGACACGAAGGATCTTACTGGGTGACAGGAGGTTCTGAAACTAGACTGTGGTGGCTGTCACACAGCTCAGTAAATTTACTAAAAATCACTGTACACTTAAAACAGGTGAATTTTGCACAATGAAACTAATACCTCAATAAAGTTGATTTTTAAAAAGAATAAAGATTTATTTTTAAAATATAGAAAAGCATTAAGCATTAAGGAAAGAATAAAGGTTTATTTGTAAAATGTAGAAAAGCATTAAGAACAAAATACGCAGTTTCCTTCTATTCTTTTGTTAATGACATAAATTCCTCCTCCTCTGCCTCCTCTTTTTTTTTTATTTTCACCTCCTACAAAACTTCTGGACTCTTCTTCCTCTTCTAAGGTGGGGTCTTACTGTACCTCCTGCAGAAACCTTCATTGTTCACTTAAAAATGTATCGTGGATATTTCCCATGTCATTAAATTTTTGCTGTTATATGGATGTACTTCAGTTTATTTGCTATTTCCCTGATTGGATATCTCTAGATCTCCTTCCCCATACGTTATCCACATACCCATTGTTGCTGTCGGAGTCACTTCCTAGAAATCAAAGTATTACGTCAAAGACATGGACGTTTTTAGGGCTTTTGATAAATTTCTAGCGGCCATGAAGAAAGGCTCAGTGTGCTAGTTTCCCCTTCCACCAACGCTTAAGCAGGTGTTTATTTCCAAACGCCCTCACCAAAGCTGGCGTTTTACTTTATTTTATATCTTTACCCATTGCATGAGCAAAAAATGATATCTCACTATTGGTTTAAATTGAGTTTACTTAATTATTAGGGAATTGTACATTTCTTTGATGTTAATAGCTCATTTGTATTATTTTCTTTTCTTTTGCGAAACATCCATACTTGTACTTTGCACATTTTTCTAATGGAGTATTTGTCTTTTTTGTTGATTACTAAATGCTTTCTATAAAATCAAAATGTCATACTTTATACTGCCATATACGTTACAAATATTTTTCCAAGTTTGTGTTCACAATTTAATTTTGTATATGGTACTTTCGATGTATAGAAGTTTTATGTGGAGTAAATTTTTGGTGGAGTAAATTTTTCTTCTGTGGTTTCTGACTTTATTGAAATGCTTAGAAAAGCCTCCTCCAACCCAATATTGTGTAATATTCACCTATATTTTCTTTTTTGGTACTTCTATAGTATTTTCTTTCCTCTTTTTATTCTTTGTCTACTAATATTTAATTCATCTGGAATTTATTTTATGTATAGATTAAGATTGAGTTCTAACTTAAATTTCTCCCCAGTAATTGAATAATCGTCACAGTACAATTAATGAATAATTCATTCTTTACTTACTGATTGGAAATAGCAATCTCTATCACGTTTTAAATACTTATCTCTACTTGAGTCTCCTTCTGGGGGCTTTTTATCTTGTTCCACTGATCTATTTGTGTTTGCATATGCAATTACAACATGGAATTAATTATTTGGCTTCATGATATATTTTAAAATGTGGCAGTACGAGTCACCTATCATAATTCTTTTTAAAACATGTTTTGGTCATTATCTTATATTTGGTTTTCCAGATACATTTTAGAGTCATTTAGTCAAGTAAAAGAAAAATCCTTTCGTCGTGTTAAACTGAAAAATTAATTTGGAAAAATTGACACTTCTATCCTTATACCTTACTATTCAGGAACACATCATGCCTCCTCATTTAAGTTTATGTTTATATCTCTGACTTAAGGTGTTTTTGTTTTTGTCATTGTTTTAAAACAGAAATTGCGCTCTGCTTCCTTGGTTTGTTATTAGCTATTTAATATTTTTGCTGATATTATAAAGGAAATTCATTTGCCATTAAGTTTTCTTACTGAATGTCACTGATATAAAGAAACACTATTAATTTGTGCTCACTGGTTATTTAACTTAACTCTCCTACTAGCTCTTACTGTTTTCATGTTTAGGGATTATTTTAAGGGTTTTTTGTAGGGGGAGGCATCTATATGATTTGCAAATACGAATTTATGTCTTTCCAAAAGTTGTGCCTCTAACTTGTTTTTCTTTTTTATTTCATTGGTTAATGGTGTGGTATAAACCCTCACACAGGCCTTTTTAAAATTCTTTAATGAGAATGCCTCTGGTGTTTCACCATTAGTATGATATTAAAGGCTGATTTGTGCTAAAGTTGCTTCAAGGAAGTGTCTTTTCTAGTGCTATTTTATTAAGCATTCCTAACAGCAGTAGATATTGAATTTTATCAAATGCCTTCTTGCATTTTGTGATTTGATCATGTGGGTTTTTTTTTTCTCCTTTGAACTATTGATGGGATGGAATGATATTCATAGATTTCTCTATATTGAACCAGTCTTGGATTCCTGGAATAAAATTCTGCATGGTCATGGTATGTTATCCTCGTAATATTCGGGTAGATTCTACTTGCCAGAACTCTATTGAGGATTTTCACAGCAATATTGATAAGTTGGTAATCTTATTTTGGCCCTGTCAGGCCCTGTTATCGGGAATTTGCTGGTTGAGTGAAATGAACTAGGAGGATTTTCATATTTCTTATGCTCCAGCACAGTTTCTATGTCTGGCAATTATCTAGGGTGTTATTGAATATTTCGGGAGTTGGGGGATCTTGTCCAGAAAACCTTCTGAGCCGAGCGCCCTTGCTAGAGCCCCACCCCTCCTCCCCACCACACACAGTTTTACCCACCATCTCTCACAGGAGGAATCTTCGAGTATGCGGATGGCCCCAATGCCCAGGTCATGAATGCTGAAGAGCATGCCTTTCGATTTTCTGCCAACATCATCAACAGGAACAGGACTCTGCTGCCCAACACGACACTGACCTATGACATCCAAAGGATTCACTTCCATGACAGCTTCGAGGCCACCAAGAAGGGTGAGTGTGCAGCTCCTGGCTCTGTTTTCTTCCTGGCCTGGGGAGGTGTAGGGCTGCAGTCCAGGGCCCTGAGCATGGGCCAGAGCTCTGGCTTGCAGCCGTTTCCACCTGCTTTGGGGACCTGCCTCTGTCCCAGTTCAGCTCAGGCTGTCATCCCCCAGGAGGGATAGGTTTTCTATAAAGAATCCCCAGGCCCTCTCAGAGGCTGTGAGGAAATGAGGGGGCAGGGGAGGGTGGTGGGGGTGAGGGGTGGGGGCTGGGCTGGAAAGGAAGCAGTAGGGAGGCAGCCCAGGTCTCCAATGACCCTGCACCAAAGCAGGCATTTTCACACTTGGTTTTATTTGCATTGAAATCCCACCCACAATGTCAATATTTAAAATACATGTAAAACAGATAATTTATAAGTTCAAACATGCAACATTTACTTGCCATAAAAAGACTTCATGGAAACAACAGAGCTGTTTCAGTGGGACAACAACTTGCCCCCAGAGGCTATGGATGACCTTGAAGTCCGACGTTGGCTCAGTATTCAGGATGTTTCTATATTTTGTTTTGGCTGCATAATCATAAGAAACTCATAATTCATAAAAATAAGTTGCAATAAATCCAATTAAACAGTTTTCCTACACCTGAATTTTTAACAATAAAATAAAAGCAAACGTTGTACCCCATCCTTCCCAATTAGTAAACGCATTTACTATAAACTCCAATGACTGCACAGAAAGGACCGGAGAGATTTATTCTAAGGTCCTCACTAAAAAACAAAACAAGGTAACTTATCAATACCTGAATGAGCTAGTAGTTTCCAATATGGTATATGGTATACTTGACTACACAAATGTGCTTTTTTTGTTACTGTTTTTTAAAAAAATATATAGGATGTGTGCATATATATATATTTTTTCAAATTCAAATTCAGTTTAAAGGCTTGCATAACTCTGGAAATAACTTCCATAGAACCCTAGAGTTCTATGCAACTTTGTTTAAAAATCTCAAGTCTTTTTTTTTTTAATTTTCAAAACTGTATTAGGTATCACCAAATAAAGTAAATAGATCTCTTAAGTTAGAGTTTTACTGAAAAAAAAAAAAACTCTCAGGTCTAGAAGTCTCATTCCCAAAGACTAGGTCATCCTTCCCATAGCATGCTATCATAGCCCCTTGCTTTTCTCCTTAAAAGCCCTTATCACAATTTGTAGGTAAGTATCATGCATATTTAATGTCTTTCCCCCTTTCTCCAACACCACTGCAAGGAAGGCTCTCTGTTGTTAATTGATATATCCCTTTGGTACCTAAAAGACTGGTGTGTAGTAAATGCTCAGTGAAATGATTGTTGAATGAATAAATGATATGAGAATGGGGTATAGGAGCCTGAGTGTGATTGCCGAGCACCCCATCAGCTGAGCTTAGGGGACAGTGTCACCTATGCATCTTGGGAAAACTGAGACCCATCCACAGGAGACCAACACCTCTTGTCTTTCTAAGGGGTTCCCAGTATCTAATCAAGAACTCCTTTCTGCCAGGCCAGGACGCTTGATCTTGTGGGCCCTCAGGTGCAGACCTGCCAAGGTGTTGCCTCCTGCTGGCTCTGTTCTCCAAAGCCCCATTGTGGATAAACATCTTAGCACAGAAAGGCAGCACAGCGTGGGCTTGGAGCCAGACTGCCTGGACTTGCATTCCAGCAGCTCTGATATTAGTTGTGTGACCTTGGACAAAATACCCTGTGCCTCAGTTTCCTCATCTACAAAATGGATGCCTCTCTGTAAAGCGCTTGGAATACTGTCTGGCACGTAACAAATTCCATATAGGACTTTACTCTTATTGCCCTTGGCTGCCTTGCCCACCACATGCTCAACCGTCAGGCCAGGGGCCAGCTGCTGTGTCCCGCCCTCCTCGCCTTGTGTGCCAAGGGTCAGAGGGTCCCTGATACTGAGCATAGTCACTGCTGACATTTTCGAGGGCTCTCCCCTGAATGTCAGACAGATGAGAGGCACCCCAGGCTGGGTTAGCCCCAAAGAGTGGTCCTTCACCCACGACCCCTCTCCCTGCGCTGGCACGCCCTCCTCCCTGCCCGTGCCCTCCTGGTCTCATCCCAGCATGCCCCGCGGCCGGCACTGTGCAGCGGAGTGTCCACCTCCCTGCCGAGAGTCCGTGCTGACACTCTGCACCTGGCCTTGTCCAACTACAAAATGACTGAACTCAACCAAAACAGCTCAGTGAAAAGGTCAGGACACAGAACAAACGCCTCGAGTCAGAACACAGAGGCCCATGTGCGTATAACCAACCCCAAAGGGCAGGGTTGGATTTCTGTCCATTCTTTCTAGAAATTACTAAAATAATATAATGACTCTCTGATGCTGCACTTGCAGTTCAGCACAGGGACCTTCCCCAGCCAAGAAGGGAGCCGGGGGCGGAGTTCAGAGCCTTCCCAGAGGCATTTCCTCCAGGACCTAATAGTCCCATCCCGTGCGCAGCAGCGAAGCCATCAGTGAGCAGGCCCAAGACAGAAACCCCCAGCTCCTGGAAGTCCTGCCCTGGGCTTCCAAGTGACCAAAGCCACGGCACTGGCACCGCCACCAGATCACATGACTTGCTTGCTTACAACCTTGGATGGTGCGTTCTTCCCACGAATCATCCTCAGAGCCCTGGGGAGCCTGTCTGGTCTAGCTATGACCTGACCTTCCAGCCACATCTGGGCCATTTGCTCCTCACCCTCTGGGTTCTAGCCATACCTGTCATCTTCAGGGTGCCATGCTTGCTCCCACCTCAGGGCTTCTGCACATGCTGTTCCCTCTGCATGTAATTCCCTTTCCCCAGCCCACCCCTCTCCTGCCTTTGCTGAGCCAACTCATCTTTCTGCTCTCAGGCTTCTGTCCTCAGGGACACCTGCCCCGAGCCCCCAGACAAGGTCAGGTCTCCTTGCTTCCATCTCATAACATTCTGGACTTTTCTTTCACAACCCTGACCTGTGTGTGTGTGTGTGTGTGTGTGTGTGTGTGTGTGTGTGTGTGATTATTATCCATTTCTTCCACTAGACTGCAAGCTCATTTCCTTTTCACTGCTCTGCTGTAGAACCTAACATGGGCCCGGCACACAGGAGGCACCAAATCAATATTAGTGGTTTGGTCGAATACAGAAATGAAAGAATGAGTGAATTCTCAGTGGGAGACAAGGCCCTGCCCTTCACAAGTCACACCCAAATAGTAGAAGACTAGGTCCTAGGGCTAATAGCTAGAATAGCTGGAAAATGGGAGAGAGCCACATGTGTGCTGCGGCACAAGCAGGAGGGCTTCCTGGAGGAGGAGAACTTTGAGTTGAGCTTTGAAGCATGGTGGGAAAAAGTGAGGCATGCAGTAAGGCAGAAAGTAGAGTGGAAAATGAAAGTTATTAGAAGGAGGCCAATTTACGTACTTGAAAATTCTCCGTTGAGCACCCGTGGTGTGCCGAGTGCTGGGGATCCCAAGATGGGCAAGGCGAGGTGGCCAGTCCCTGCCACCACGGAGCTTATGTCTAGTGGCTGAAGCAACAGGTGCAGGACCGGGAGTTGCAGAAGAGAGTGCAGGAAAGGGTGGGTGGAGCCTTGGCTTGGTCAAGGAGTGTTAGGCTATAAGAAACAGACACCTACTCAGGCTGGTCAAGAAAAACGCAGCGACCACCCAAATCGAAATACAGACAGTGCAGCCCTTCGGAAGCCTCCCTCGGGCCCCTGGTTGTTACCCACCGAAGGTCACCGTTATCCCGACTGCTGGTGCCCCACGCCGGTTTTGCCTGTTTTTGACCTTTGCATAAATAGAGTCATCCAGTGTCTACCTTTTTGAGCCTTGCTTCTTTTGCTCTACAGTACAGCCGTGAGAGTCATTTATGCTTTTGAATACAGCAGCGGCCCATCGCTCTTCGCTGATGTGTAGTGTTCCATTATGTTAATATGAACACGCCACAGTTTTTTAAAATCCATTTTGCTTTTTGTTGCATCTTTCAGTTGCTTCTGCTTGGGGCTATTATGTGCAATGCTGCTATGAACATCCGTGTAGGTATCTCTTGGTGCACATATATACTCATTTTTGTTGGGTGTCTACTCAGGAGCGGAAGCGCAGGGGTCACAGAACGTGCACACGTCCAGCAAACAGTTTTCCAACATTGCTGCACCAATTTGCACTCCCTCCAGCAACGTAGGAGAGCTGCGTCTTCTCTAACACTTGGGAAAGTCAGTCTTATTTTTAAATTGTGGCTATTCTGGTGGTTTATGTAATGAGTATTTCATCGTGGATTTATTTTGTATTTCCCTGATGACTGGAGACATGGAGCACGTGTCTTATGCTAGTGGGTCATTTGAATATTCTCTTTGTTGGAGGGCTTTTTTGAGCCTTTCAACCACTTTTTGAAATTGAGTTGCTAGTCATTTTCTTGTTGATTTGTAGGAGTCTTTTACATATTCTTGCTAAGGGGTCCTTTTTGGAGCTTATATATGTATCTACACACATATATAAAATGTATGATATATATCATATATCCATTGCATATGGGCTTGCCTTTATATTCTCTTAGTAGTTTCTTTTGAAGAGCAAAGTTCTTAATTTAAAGAAGTCCAATTTTTCAATATTTTTCCATTATGATTAAGGTCTTTTGTGTTGTTTAAGCAGTCTTTGTCTATCCTAAGGTCATGAAGATATTCTCCCGTGTTTTCTTCTAGAAGCTCTGTTGTTTATCTTTCGTATTTACTGCTATGATCTCAAACTGACGGTGGGGAGTAGTGGTTGGGATTTATTTTTTCTCTACAGCGCCGGTGGGAGTGAAAGCCTCAGCTCCTCAGGAGAATTGTTTGACAGTATCCACTAAAGCTTGTGCGTACAAGAACGTTTCTAGCCGTTTTAGTGATAATAACCGCAAGTTGGAAATAAAGGGGCCATCAACAGGACAATGGACAGATTGGGGTAAAATTATACAACTGAATTTTAATCTGCAATAAAAAAGAACAAACTTGCTCCACACAACATTCTGGATGCGCTTCGCAGACACAGTGCTGAGTGAGAGACAAGTGGGTACCCCTGGGGGAGGGAGCAGTGTGCAGCAGATCTTGCCTGGGAAGGGGCAAGAGAGAACCTTCTTCGGTGTTGGAAATGTTCCACATCTTGACCAAGGTCATGCACGATACGTCAGTGCGTGGTACACGGGTGCAGTTATCGGTAAAAATCCATAAAAGTCATGCACCTAAGATGAAAGTGCTTTGTTGCATTGTGTTATGTCTCAATTTAAAAAAATGAAGTGGCTCCTTTCTGCATCCCTCAGTGTCCCTCTGATAACAGGCACAAGGCAGATAATGTCCCTCTGCTGGTGGGAAGTGCCACCGCCTGACCCTGGAGGTGTTTCTGCTGTTGGGTCGCACTCCCCGTAGGGTACCCTCCATCCCTTGGGGAGCCTCGTGTTTCCATGATCTTTATTTTTTCTTTTGATCTTTGTTTTTTATAAACAACATTCCTCAGGAGTCTCTTTAGGATTCTTCCAGGGGGCGGACTTGGGCCTAATTCTGATTAATCCAGTGGAATTCATTTTCCCCAGATGGAAGTTCTTGTCTGTGCTCCCTTCCCCACCAGCTGGGACCAGCCACAGGGCCATGTGGGTGAGGGGCTCAGAGGCACGGAGCCTGGCACCGCCTGCCCCACCAGCTCTGGTTGCATTAGTCCTCCCTCCGCACGAGGCCCAGGAGGCCTTTCTCTATTAAAAGGGACTTCACTTATTGTCTTTATCTTTAAATGTTTTGTGGAAAATTAAAAGATGAGTGGCTGCCAGGCAGCGCCCGCACCAGCAGCCCGGAGCGCGTCTGTGTTCTCTTCCAAGCCTGACCGGAGCGGGCCTGGAATCGACCCAGCGCTCCCCAGGCTCCTCTGCCTTCACTTATTCTCTGGGCTGCTCAATTCCTTTTAAGACACAAATTGATTGGGATAATTTTTGCTATAACTACAATTGCCATGGAAAGGGGGGTGGGGGAAGACATTCAGGCTGTGGACTCCCGCAATGACTGTGAACCATCGAGTTACTGTAAAATGACCAGAAAATGGATTCAAAATTGAAGCCACAAATAATGCAATTACTGCAGTGTGCGCAGGGCTGCCAGAACAAGGCTGGCTGCCGCCGTGGAAACATCTGGAGGTAAAGCTGCCGCAGCTACTGCTGTTGCCTTAACTCCTGCCCGGGTCCCTTTGGGGCAGCAGGGCTCTTCTGGGCTGGAAGGTCCTCAGAGGATGGAAGGAGCCTGGAGGGGCCAGGAAAAGAGATGTGGAGAGAGGCCAAGGTGGAGAAATAGGGAAGGGCAGGACTGATGCCTCCTGCTTCCCTAGTGAGGTCTAATCGCTGCGTCTCTGGCAGAATGGAACCCAGTGTGGTCATCATCATCATCACCATGTCACCACCACTGACAGAGCCGTCAACACCAGTACAGCAGCACCGTAAGGACCGTCCTCACCAGCAGCAATGACATATCACCTCCACTCTAACAATGTCCGTACCACCGTCACCACCCCTACGTCGTCATCTCCATCACTGCCATACAGCAGCACCGTCATCGTCACCCATCTCGTCAGTGCCAACACCACCATCCCACTGACTGTCATCACCATCATCATTGCTGTCGTTGTCACCATTACCCTGAGGTCGCTGACATCTTTATCATCGTCGGTTTCATCAACACCAACATCAACGTTGCCATCTCACCATTGCTGTCAGCGTCAGCATCGACGTCAGTTTCGCCCTCATCAACGCCGTTGATCAGCACCCTCCCCATCGTCATCAGCAGCCCCCCAAAATGGTCTTCGACGCACAACTGCTGCTTCAGTTACCTTTATCATCCTCCTCACAGCTGACGTCAAATCGAAGTCCCTTCCTTCAACAACAGCACTCCTGTAATCTCTGGTCGTCGTACTTTGTGACTGCTCAGCTGTCCCCTGCCCCTCTCAGACAGGATGCCCAGGCTTGGCCATGACCTAAGCGGTGGGCTATATAAGGGTGGGAGTGCGGGGCACCATGTGCCTGCCTGCCTCAAGGCACAGATCAAAGGGGGAATCCACGAGGCAGATTCTGGGAGGCGGTGGGGGGAGGCAGTGATACGTGCAAGTCGTTCACCCAAGTCTTCAACCAGAAGGTCTTAGGGGAAGAAGAGAGAATAGAGCCGGGAGGTGGTGGGACGGAAACCAGAGACATCAGGGGACAGCCAGAAGCTTCAGAACAGAGGTAGGAGGAGAGCATGAGCGAAACCTACCGATTTTATAGGGTGCCACAGCCTCGAGCTTTGGTAAGAGTAAGAGACCAGGCCTGGACGGTTGTCACTAACTGTCACCATCTCATCCATGTTGGTGTCCAACATCCATGGCCACAGAGTGACTCGCATGTGGCCTCTTTCCCCAGAGAGTGCCTCACTTTAAGGTGACAGGGTGGTGGGGGCAGACACCCAGCACACCAGACAGCAGCGAGAGAGCATGGCCCCCGGGAGAGGGCGCTGAAAAGCAGAACTGCCCCTAAATTTGACAATTTACCGACAAGCCCCGAGTTCCTGTATTTGAAGCATTTATTATCACTGGCTCGTCTGACACACACACTCACACAAAGGGCTACCCCAGGCCGACTGACTCCACGGGGACAAGAGCAGGGACAACATGCTGCTTCCCTGCCTTGGCCTGCAGAACGGCAGGAGCACCAGGAAGACGCCACGTGTCCCGCTGCGTGTCCTCTCCTGCACCTGGCATTGGTCACAAGGAGTCCTGGGTCACCAGCAGATGCCCTCTGTGCGGCACTGCTGCTGTTCTGTCCCATGTTCCAGGTGGTTCCAGTAGACTCCTAAAAATAACTAGCCGGCCCCCCACAGTGCTATATCTTCACCTAGGTCACAAGTAGCATTCTCTGCTGTTCTTGGGAGAAGTACAAGTTTCAGGAAAAATGACTTCTTTACACAGTATCTCCCATTTCTAAGAGACGATGGGGGTGATGGATGTTAGTCAAGAGGAAAAATACTCCAAGACCACACGTTGTGATGGATTTGAGACCACCCTCTCTCTCTGGGTCAATCCATACCACCCTTAAACCCAGGCAGGGGGGACCCTTTCCCAGGGTCTGTGCCTTGGAGGTCCTGCCTCCTCCCTCCTCTCTCCTCTCAGGACAAGGAGTCAGTGAGACCAAGGGGACTTGCTCCCTGGGAGCCTGTGCCCTGCCCTTCCAGACTTTGCTTGAAGTATCTGGAACCCTGAACTTCCTGCCCAGCGGGCCCTGAGCCCACTTCCAGGGTCTGCATGAGCCTCTTCCCTGTCCTCTAGGGGAGAGCTGTGCTTCCAGGGTACACACTCCTGGGCCCTGGGGGTGACCAAGACGCAGCTGTTGGCAGAGGGTGTGGGCAGTGCGTGGACATAAGGGCTGGGGTGTCCACGGAGCGTGCAAGGCCCTTATGGTCCAGGCAGGAGCCAGTGGTGAAAGGGAAGGGGGCAGGGAGGGGGCGGTGCCTCCCTCCCACGTCACTGTCTGTGAGCAGTCTCTGTTCCCACCCGACTTCCCAGGTTGTCATGAAGGTGCATTTGTCAAGGTAGGAGAAAAGGACATGCTTTACTTAATAGTTTGTTAGTTTGACTTACAACATGTAAATATTCAGCCACGTGGTACGTGGGCTTCCATGTTTACTCCCCGCCTGGGCCTTGCAAATCTTAGGGGTGGGCCTGGGCCCAGTAGGTCATTCCCAGAGGCCCTCGAGGCAGCCAGGACAAGTCTGAATCCACAGCGTTTTCCACTTGGGCGCTCGGTCTTACCTCCTCCCATGTGCATCATGTGTTCATACATGTGCCTGTAATGTCATTCCCATGACCATGGGCAGGTGAGCTTGCTCACGCTTTATTGGTGGATTGCTGATGGTTCTTGTGGCAGAAGACCAAAATCTAAATGGCTTAAGTATTTTGTAAATCCAGAGTCCTGAGTTTCACTTCGTGGGGGACTCATATTTCTCTCTCTCGGCTCTGCTCACCTCCACAACAACAACTTCCACAGACAAATGTCACTCTTTCTTTATGAGCACAAGACGGCTGCTGCAGCTTCAGGTCTTACTTCCTCCCAGGTTCAGTCAAAGCAGAACATGCCCCTTTCTCAGCCCTTTGGGGGCTCACGGCATCCCATTGGCTCTGACGGATCACATGACCATCCTCTGCACCAATGGCCATGGACTCGGGGAGGGCAGTGAGTGGTCAGCCTGGTGCCAGTCACATGCTCTGCACCTGCGGGCTGAGAGTGGAAGAGGGAGGCAGGCCCCAGGGAAGATTAGGGACAGCTGCCAGGAGAAAGGGGGGTGACTCCTGGACAGCCCTCTCCCCAGAATGACCCTTAGAGGTCACCTTTTTATGGATCTTTCAAGAAAGTCCACCATTTGAGCCCCGGCTGCCCTGGGTCTGCCCATCTGGGGACCCCAGATGAGTGGGAGGTACCTGCTGTCTCTCCGGCCTGAGCCCTCGGGCTCCCCCAAGAACATGAACCGTTTTGAGGCAGGGATTCGGCATTCATTCGACATTCGCGTGTTAACTCAGCACTGCAGAGACAGCAGTACACAGCATGGATCAAGCCCTGGCCTCTTTGGAACTCACAGTCCAGGGGAAGGAGAAAGTCAGCAGATGAACAAGACTCTGGTGGTCTTTAATAAGGATAGAAATGAAACTGGGTACGGGCTTAGGGTGTGTGGCAGGACAGCAGTTGCTATGACAAGCTGGTCAGTGATGGCCTCCCTAATAAGACACACAGACACAGAGACCTGAAGAAAGAGAGGAAGGGAGTCATGAGGATATGTGAGGGAAAAGATTCCAGCTGGAGAGGACAGCAAGTGCAAAGGCCCTGAGGCAGGAATGCACTTAGTGTGTTGGAGGAGCATCATGGAGGCCAGTGAGGCTTGAGTGCTGCAAGGGAGGGAAAGGAGGAGGAGGGGAGATGAAGACAGAAGAGTGCTGGGGTGGGGACGAGGGCAGGAAGCAGCTGCAACAGGTGGGGCCTCTTCGGCCACTGTGAGGACGTTGGCTGTTACACTGAGATGGGAGCCCTTGGAGCAAAGGAGTGATGGCTTCTGCCTTACATGGAGACAGGCTCTCTGGTTGCTGAGCGCAGAATAGGCAGCTGGGAGGGTGACTGAGGAGCTTCTGCAGTAATCCCAGCAAAAGATGACCGTGGCTTAGACCAGGGTGGATGAGGAGCAGGAGTGTGGCAAGACGTGCTCAGATTGTGATGTGTTTTGAAGGTGAAGCAACAGGAGTTGTTGATGGATTGGGATGCGGGTGTGAGAGCACGAGAAGAGTTAAGACAAAATCGGGGTTTTCAGCATAAGGCCTGGGACAACGGAGCCGCCTTTCCTGAGGCGGGGAGGCCGGCAGGGGGAGAGGGGATGTGCTAGGTCCGGGGTGCGTCTTAGACACACAAATGGCAACGCGAGTGAGAGGTGAGATGTCCGGGTCAGATTTTAGGAAGAGGTTAGGCTGGAGGTTGAAGCTTTAGAGTCACCTGCCACAGATGTTCGATTCCCATTTCTTTCTCAAGTTCCCCCGGAACAGGACCTGGCACAGAGCTGGTGACGCTGTCACAATGATGATACCGTCAGAGGGGATGATCATTTCTTTGTCACGAGTGCCTCCTTAGGACCAGCACTGTGCTCTGGTCTTACACCCATCACCTCGCTCCACCTACTCCGACCCCATGAGGTGGGGACTCTTAGAGCCCCCACGTCCAGGTGAGCAAACAGATTCAGAGAGATCGTCCGTTGTCTGCCCTCCGAGGGTGGTTCCTGTCTGCCCCACGTCTTTACAGGGTCATCAGAATCAGGGACCCCCCCCCGCCATGCCCACAGCCCCGCGCTGACCCGTGTGCCGCCCTTCCCCCTGTTGCAGCCTGTGACCAGCTGGCGCTGGGCGTGGTGGCCATCTTCGGGCCGTCGCAGGGCTCCTGCACCAACGCCGTCCAGTCCATCTGCAACGCCCTGGAGGTGCCCCACATCCAGCTGCGCTGGAAGCACCACCCGCTGGACAACAAGGACACCTTCTACGTGAACCTCTACCCCGATTACGCCTCGCTCAGCCACGCCATCCTCGACCTGGTCCAGTACCTCAAGTGGCGGTCAGCCACCGTGGTCTACGATGACAGTACAGGTGGGTGGCCAGGCTGGGGCAGGGGGAGGGGGGCAGAGCCCCAGGATCAGGCCTTCCTTCGTCTGTTTTTCCAGCACAGCTGCTTCTAGGGAAAGGGCTGTGTCCCACACCCCAGCTTCACCCGGTCACGCGACACTCACCCCGTGCCTGCTCACACCCCCGTGCACACCAGCCATGCTCACACCTC
Organism: Avahi laniger; assembly: GCA_963575035.1. NCBI lineage: Eukaryota > Metazoa > Chordata > Mammalia > Primates > Indriidae > Avahi > Avahi laniger. Next base: position 10,554 of record CAUYSK010071454.1, on the reverse strand, counting down.
ACTCGACCCCAGCTCACCTCACACCTGCCTCACACCTTCCCCACGCTTCCACCTCTGCCCCCAGCAGCGTGAGTGCTCAGATCTGCCCTTGGCACCCACCTGGCACAGACGCGCACACCTGCAAGCCACGCCCACGCCTGCCCACGCTCTTACACGCACGCATCCCGTCTGCGGCAAACACGTCCGCTCACGTGCACACTCTCACACGCAGCTTGCTTGTGGTAGGGTGTAGTGTTACATGTGTACGCACTGGAGTGAAAGCAGCTGGTTTAAATCTTAGCGCTGTCACCTGCTGGAGGTGCAGCTTCTTCGTGCCTCAGTTTCCTCATCTGTAAAATGTGGAGATGAAGGACATAATGCAGAGGCACCTGGCACGCAGTGAGCGCTCACCGAAGGTTCGTTCTTCTGATCACCCCCACACCTGCACCCCGCCACACACGCTCATCTCCACCTGCACTCACACGCAGAGACACCTGTACACGCCCAGCCAGACTCGCACACAGACACCAGCCCCTGCCCTACCCGCTTGACCTCTGACCCCAGCCAAGGCCAGGCCTGCAGAAGCAAGCACCGGGCTCTCATTGCATCCTCCCAGGGCAGAGGGAGGAAGTGGGCTCCGGGGCCTAAGACTGGACTCCCTGGTGTAGAGGCCCCTGTCCCACACACTCTGCCAGCTGGACCTAACCCCAGCATTCTTCTGGGGAGGACCTGTTGGGCCGTCCTGCCCAACCTTCCAAGTTCAGCCTGGGCCTTTCCAGAAAACTCCTGCTGTAATGCGTCTCCCCTGCCTCTCCAGTCTCAGGCCCTTCATTGTGGGCCCAGAGCACACACTTAGCAGATATCCACTAACAAATCCAGCAAATGCATTCTGGGCCTTTTCTTTGGACCTCATCCATTACTGGGAGCTGGGGATACCTGGATAAATGAAACTCAGGTCTTGGTCTTGGCAAGCTCTGCATCATAGGGGAGCACAGACAGGTACCACGGAGCTCCCTGCATGCAGCTGTGTGCGGAGGGCCGGTAGGCTGCAGTAAGTCACAGACAGGCCTGAGCAAGCAGGAAGGGGGAGGGGGAGGAGAGCCACAGAGGGTACTGACCACTGCCTGGACCCTGCCTTCATCCTGAGTCGTCCTCACGAGGGTCTGCAGGACAGGCACAGACCTGGAGAGTCCTCTAGTGACAGGAGAGGAGTGCTTCTGGATTGGTACATTAAAAAAAGACCACTGTTGCCTACTAAGAACCAAGTGGTACCGGTGTGATCTCATTTAATGCCATGTAAACCTCATAATGACTCTAGGGGGTGATAAATTAGAGATGAGGAACCTGCGGCTCAAAGAGGCACCGTGTCCTGACTGCTGTCACCCGGCTAGTGAATGTCAGAGCCACACACACCGACAGGCCAGTTGGAGTCCTCACAGCCAGCGTGGAGCTATTTCTTCTCCCCCTCTTTCTTTCCAAAGACTCGAGTCTCCAGACATTTCTTAGTCCAGCCTCTTAAGAGAGAGTGACCTTGGCAAGTCACTTAACCCATCTAGCCTCGCTCTTCCCACGTGTCAAGAGCTGCCACAACAAGCCTCGAAAGAGCCCTCCAGCTCTCAGCGGCCCGTGATTCAATGTCAGCTCTTGATTACATCCTAATGGGCAGTGGAAATAGTAGGGAGAGACTCCTCAGAAAGGGTAATCGGAAAGTTGTTTATTTCACTTGGGCTTCTGCAAGCATCTGCTGAGTCCCTGCTATACGCAAAGCACCAGACAGAAGATCCTTGAAAGCAGGGACCCCCAGCCCTCTTAGTGCCCCCCGGCAGGAGGGCTCTGCCATTGAGGGGCGCTCCTGCCAAGCTCCAAGCCACCCCCAGAGTTTCTGCGGCACAGCAGAGCTATCTGTCCTAACAAACCATTATGAGTGATTGTCAGTCTAGGAGCCTGTTTCTACTTCCAGATCAGGAGTTTCGGTGCCTCCAGGATTTAGCACGGGGACTACAGGTGCAGTGTAGATGTTTTAAAATGTTGCTTGCACTGAATTGAATTGGAGCGGATTGAATTCAATTGAAAATCAAGTTGAATTAAATTTGAATTAAATATCGCAGGAAAGAGTGTAAGGGTGAAGAAATGAAGAGGTTATTATCCTGTCTTCTTTTGAGAAGTGAATCGTATTATGGGGGAGTGGGTGCCAGTCCAGGGGTCATGGGCAATTCCAGGCCATCAGAGCCAAGGATGAAGTGACATGTACAAACGGTCAGAGCTGGAGGACTCAGGGGGAGGATGCTCTGTGGCCTTTGCTCGTCTGAGCTGATTTACCAGAGGAGGAGAGGTCTGAATGGGTCCTCGAGGATGGGTGGATGGGGAGAGGTGTCGTGAGGGCGTCCTAGGCGGAGGGAACAGCCCAAGTAACAAGTAGTGCATGGCAATCTTACCAAGAGAATAGCCTGGCTGGGGCAGGGGATTCGCACACGGAGGAAAAGCCAGATAAGCAGGTGTAGCTGGCTGTGCAAGATCTCTGATGTTCAGCCTCAGAGTTTAGATTTCATCTTTTAAGCGGCGGAGGACCATTGAGTATTATTGAGCAAAAGAGTGGAATAATCAAAGCAGAGTTTTAGAACATGGTTCCGAGAGCAATCGATGCACAGGAAAGATTGGAAGGAGATTCTGGAACAAGAAGACGGGAGCAGAGGGGGCTGTGCTGGTCCAGGCAGGAACAAAAGGGGCCTGAATTTGAGGAGTCACTTGGAAGCACACCTGGGGCCGAAATGGAAGAGAAATGGATGTGAGCCGGGTAGTGTTGGAAATAAAGAACCGGAAAGCCAGGGGACAGAGCCGTCAGGACAGATACTGGCATGAACCACCGCCCAGCAGGGCGGGGGCCTCCAGGCTGGATGGGGTGGAGGGAGGGGCTTTGCAGAGGAAAGGCCGCTGCGGCGTGGTGATGGATTCCATCTAGTGAACCTGGCCGGAGCTGATGCCGAGGTCTGGCGCTTGCTTCTCCATGCGCTCTAACCGTATGTGCATGTCATGTGGTCCTTACCTCCGATGGCCTGGAATTACCAGTGACCTCTGCCTGGACACCCACTCCCCTGTAATACGACTAACTTCTCCAGAGGAGACAGGGTAACGACATCTTCATTTCTTCACCCTTATCGGGGCCCAGCACATTCTCTCCTTAATCTTTAATTACAGTTTAATTCAACTCGATTTTCAATTCAACTCAATTACGTTCCATAAACATTTAAGAACATAGGGGAGTCAACGGGGGAGTGGGTTTGGTCAGGAAAACAACCGAGACCAGGGATTCAGGGTTGGATTTGGTCAAATAATAATGTAACAAATGATGAGTAGTGGGTAGTAAGAGGTGCGCTCCCAGAATCAGGGTATGTCAAGGGGCAGGACAACTTGTGGGTCGTCAAACTCTGTGGAGTGGGAAGTGCTCAAGGCTTTGTCTGTGTTTGCTTTGAGGGTTGTGTCCATTTGGGTATTTTAGCTGCAAGTAACAGACAACACAACTTAAACTGACTTGAACAGTTGCCACTTAGTCATCTCACTGACAAGAAGTCTGGGGTGGGCCTTTTCAGGGCGAGGTTAGCAGCTTGGCAAAGTCAGGATGCTGGGTCAGTGTTGCCACCTCTCTCTTGGCTTTCCCCTCATAGTCACAACAGGGCTGCTGCAGCTCCGAGCACACAGTAAGTAGCATACAGGAGATGAGGGTCCAAGGGATTTTTCTTAATGTGACTCATGCCTCTTAGCAGAAAGGAAAATCTGTCTCAGAACCTTCTAGAAGACAGTCCTGTATAGTTCCCTGGGTCCATGTCTACTACTCTAGACACTGTCAAATGGGAATGGGATCGTCACTGATTGGCTCCTACCATTCATGAGTGATCTCTTGGGACCGACGCATTGTCATCCAAACAAAATCACCATTCTTTTCAAATGCTTGAAGGGGGTGCCTCTGTTATCATTTTTTATAATAATGCTGCATAATAAACCACCCCCAAAACTCAGTGGTTTAAAATAACAATATCTGTTTAGCTCAGAAGCCTGCAGGTTAGGCAGTTTCTGTGGGCTCAGCTGGATCGCTCTCCTGTCTGGGGGCTGGCTGGCTGTTGGTTGATCGAGGCTGGCCTTGACTGGACGACAGGCAGAACAGGGCTCTCCTCTGCGTGTCTCTCACCCTCCAGCAGGCTAGCCTGGACACGTCATGACAATGACAGAGTGCAAGAGAACGAACCCAATGTGCAGTTCCGTTTCAACTGTCTGCCTACATTGTGCCTGCTAATATCCCCCACTGGCCAAAACGAGTCATGTGGTCGAGCCCAGTTGGAGGGCACTGCAAAGTTACGTGGCAACGAAGGGTGTGGACACAAAGAGGGGTGAAGCATTGGGATCACTGCAACCTACCTCAGGGGGAAATGGCTGCTAAGGAAGCAACTGGTGTTTGTCCTGCAAGCTTTGCCAGGCCTCCACCTTCCTAAATCTCATCTGTGCACAGAGACAAACTCATTTCAAGGGTGAAAGGAAGAGGTTTTAAATAACCTGGGATGGAGAAACAGGACCCAGCCTAGGAGCTGAAATATTGGGTCTCTGTGATCCCACTGTTAGGATGCTGCGAAACCTTGGGAGGGTCACTTCACCTCTGTGGTCCTCGGTTTCTATCTGTGATGTTGGAGCAAAAATCCTTGTTCCATATGCCTTCTAGGATTGGGAGATGGTTAAATAGGGTAATGAATGCAGAAGCGCTTTGTGAGTGAAAAGCATGATTCCAACAACCATGATTCACTGCAGATATTTTAAGAGAGATTGTTTGGGAAGCAGGCAGGAAGGAAAGCTCATCTCAGGCAAACAGAGCCTAGTCCTCGGTTGGGGTGGGCCGAGAGGAGCCCCTGGTCTCCTTTGGGAGCACGCTGATGGGAAGGAGGTCTGACATTTGCTGCTGGAGAATGTGGGTCACCATGCGTTACACGGGGCGATGTGCTTCGCTGTCAAGAAGGCCTCAGTGGCCTGTGCTCCAGCCTCCTGCCTGTCCCAGTCCTCATGTCCTGGGTCCCAAAGCTCACACGCCTGCTAATGCTGTGCAGGAGTCTGAAAACCAAGCAGGCAGGGGCAAACTGTGCACTCTGGACCTCTTGGGGTAACAGGTGTGCAAAGGCAGCATCATTCAGCCAAACCAAGAATGTCTGATACACGTTGGGAGGGGACAGGCCTGCGTGTGTGTTTGGGGGTAGCTTTGTGGCCTCTCCTCCTTTGGTAAGGTCAGCTGCTATCCTCTTCCTCCTCCCCACCGAGTCTGGTGCAGGGAGACTGTGGACCCCTGTTTGGTCCAGAGCCCTCTCCCAATCCCTATACCTGGGTTTGCGACTGTTCGGTGGGCTGGGGGTCCCTGATGCCTACGGCCATGGCAAAGCTTGTCTGAGAGCTCTCTGGGATGCCTAGGTTACGGGGATGTCTCTGCCCTCCTCGGCAGAGTGGACTGATGGACACTGATCAGATTGCTTTCCCAACGTCCAGCCCACAGGAATGGGAATGAGAGCTGAACAGACCCAGGTGTGTGGACCAGAGATTGTTTTGGACATTGGCTCTCTGTTGGAAGGCTTCTGAAGTGGGCTGAGTTGGGGGACTCTTTCCAGATCAGAGGACATTGTAACAGTTGAAAATAAACTTTAATCCAGTGCAAACTAGCTTAAGCAATAAACGAATAAATAAATAAAGGGGGTAGGGATTTTTTTTTTTATTTAAGCATATTACAGGGGTACGAATGTTTAGGTTACACATATTGCCTTTGCTCCACCCCAGTCAGAGCTTCCAGTGTGTCCATCAGGGGGTTGCGGATTTGTTGGCTGCCTTTACTGGAAAGTTCCAGAGTAGCTTTAGCTTCAGGTACTGTCTGCTCCAGATGCTCGCACGCATACCATCAGGACTTCTTCCTCTCTGACTCCTGCCCTGTTGGAATCCTTCCTAGTTCTCTGTGGTGACGCTCAGACTTACATCCTCCCTGTTTGAAGCTGAATGGAAAAGGGGATGTTTCTTACCCCCTTCTTGTGCCAGTTGTTCTAGCACAATTTCTGGAAGTTGCTCTGATAGAACCCACCGTGTCATGTCTCCATCTCCAAGTCAATACCTGCTCTTGGAGGCTGTACCAACCAGCCAGACTGGGCCCATGTGCCTCACCAGGAGTGCTGGGCATAGATCCCTCCTGAGTCACATGAACTGAGAGCAGGGCAGGAGTCGTTCCCCAAAGGAAAATCGGAGTACTGTTAGTGGGGATGGCAGAACATGCTGTGTGAACACTGAGCCCTGAGTGGGGGCGGGGGCAGGACATGCCTGCTTGGGACCTCGCCCTGTGCTGGCTCAGCCGCTCCTTCCAGTGGGGGGGCTGTACAGAGAGCAGCAAGCAGGCTTGCTCCCAGGCTCTGCAGAGAGAAGTTGGCAAGAATGGACCTTGAAATGGGGATGAAATGGACTTAATTAGACCTAAGCAAGCCATTTGTCTCTGGGAAGTGACATTCAGTTTTCCCTGGAAGTCCCCAGATTAAGTGGTTTTACAAAATGCTAACCAAGGTGGAGGGTAGATTTTTCAGTGTGGGAAGAAAAAAAAAAGTAAGTCAGTCCAATTACAGAAACTTTTATTGAGTTCCCCCTAAATGGCAAGCCCCGTGCTAAGGGTGATGGGGACCCAGCCCCGGATATCAAGGTGCTCATAGCAGGACAAGGGGAGGAAGGTGAGGCCAGAGGAGGCTAGAGCTCAGGAAGGAGGCTACCAAGCTGGGGTGGGGGTCACCTGGGGAGGGGTAGGTGTCTTTGCTGAACAGAGCAATAGAGGAAGGCTTCTTGGAGGAGGTGGTTGCATTAAACTTAGAAGCATGGACAGGGTTTACCAAGGAGCCTGCCCTTGGCTCAGGGAGGAGACACAAATACGACCTGGCCTTACCTAGTCCAAAGGGTGGTACAGGTTAGTACGGTGCGGCTGGAGCTGCCACTTGTGCCCACATCCTGGAAGCAGTTTGCTGGAGATGTTTAGGGGAATTATTCCCCATGTCACACAGTGGGGGGTGGGCAGAAGAAGAAGGGTGGCCTTTGGTTCAGGCTCTGCGAATTTCCACGCCCATTCTGTGTCGGAGCGAAGCAGGTGGTGTGGATGGTGGGAATTCGCTGTCCATGCCTACTTTGCAATACGCATGTGTGTGTTCATGTATCTGTGTGTGCACAGGCCTTAATCTACATGTACACACATGTGTTCATAAGCCCAAGTGCGTGGGCTTGAATCGTGTTTGTATGGGCACACACATCTGCTCTCAGATCTTGTCCGTGCACATGTACACATCTCTGTGAGCCACATACCTGCGTCTGTGTATGCCGGCAGACCTACAGCCAAGGCACTCGTGTGCACACGAGTCTGAGTGGATGCCTGTGTGTCCATGTGTGTACACATGTGTCTTTGTGCCCCATGGCCCTCAGGGCTCATCCGGCTGCAGGAGCTCATCATGGCCCCATCGAGATACAACATCCGCCTGAAGATCCGCCAGCTCCCCATCGACTCTGACGACTCACGCCCCCTGCTCAAGGAGATGAAGCGAGGACGGGAATTCCGCATCATCTTCGACTGCAGCCACACCATGGCGGCCCAGATCCTCAAGCAGGTGGGTGAGCGCTGGCCAGCGGTGGGACGGGGCAGGGGAGGATGGCTGGGGTCTGCCCACCACCTCTCCCACCTCCTCTTTGCCAGACAGAGGTGTGATGCCACCAGATCTAAGCTTGGCTCCTAGCTCTGCCACTTGCCGGCTGTGTGACCTTGGATGGTCCCTTTGCCTCTCTGAGCCTCATTTTCACCAGCAGCAAAACGGGCTCCAAGTTGGTGTGAGGGGGACGATCTGCCCCAGCCAGGCCTGAGTAGACGCCAGTTTCCATCCCACCTCTGTGCAGGTGGCTGAAGCCACATGGGAGCAGAACCTCGGGGAAACACAGAGGGGCCTCAGATTCTCAGACACACCCCCAGAATGCCTCACTGCCTCTTCCAGTGACTAATCCCCCAGAGCCCGCGGCACTTGGTGTTACTCTCCTGTTACTGGGAGGTTTATCGAGTCTCCTCGTACCATCTGCTCAGCTCTGCAGTGACGTGGGGGAGGAGAATGGCTCTCAGTCCGGGACGGGCCTCCGTTCCCAGCTCAGCGTGGCATGCTGGGGACGAGAGCCACGCTCCGCCAGCCACCCAGGAAAATAAACAGCGAAATCGCCTGCAACCCCCTCCGAGGGTGCCGCAGCTGACACCAGAAACACTGATCTGAGCTGGCGCTTTGTGTGAAAGGCAATTATGTCATCCCAGAAAGCATGTTGGCGACTGGAAGAGGCATTCCGTGGGGATGTGACACATGACCCGGAGAGGGACAGGTGGCAAGTAGGGGGCTTAGGAGGTGCAGGGGGAGATGCGCTGAGCTGGGGCCAGGGGCACTTTCAAGGCCTCGAGGGGCTCAAGTCCTGTTCTCCAGCTGGGCCCCATAAGGGGTGCCCAGGCGGAGTGGCAGCCTCTGTCCCCTGCCCCCACAGAGGAAGCTCCTTCCCACGGTGGCTGAAAGGCTCCTTTGAGAGTTTGAGTTCTGCTTCTACACGTCCATGACGTGTGGCTTCGGAGCACGTGGCCCCAGACTCCTCCCCCGCCCTGCAGATGGGGTCAGTAGTCCCCACCTCATGCAGTACCGGGGGCTCAGTGACAGGAGGGAAGCGAAGAGTTTTTCCCAGTGTCCAGCACACAGTCAACACTTTAAGTGGCACCCTTAAAGCCACAGGCGAGGAAACACACACCCCAAAAATCTCTTAGCCCTCATCCTCTTGACCAGCTGTGCCCAATGCTTCTCTTCCCTTCCCAGCACATGGCACAGAGTAGTAGGGACAGTCATGACCTGGGGTCGCTGAGCAGTTACTCTGTGTCAGGTACATGTCACTCCTCCTTCCACCATCCTGGGAAATAGGGAGGATGATCATGCCCACTTTACAGGTCGGGAAACTGAGGTTCAAGGGGAAAGTAATGGACCCAAGGGCATCCACCCAGGGAGTCGAAATCTACCCCTAGGTCTGTCTGATTTGAAAACTTCTAGAATTAGAAATGGTTCAGTTAAATCAGGAATTAAACAAAGCTAAGCCCATCTCTTACTGCAGGACTTCTCTGAGCCTTTAAGGTGCTGATGTCGGTTGTGAGTCCCCAAGGTGGGAGGGAACACGTGGCATCTGCAAAGTTACTTGCCCCAGTGACATTTCCCCCCAGAGCACTCTGGACCAGCATTGTGAGGCACTCTGTAGAAAATGAATTATAGTCATTAGTAGTATAGATTATTGGCTTCCAAAAAAATACCTAAACTATGTATTAGGTCATTAAATACGAAATGTCCGATTTTGAAACAAAAGCTTAGTTCATTGTATCTCAGACAAGAAGCAGTACAATTAAAGTATGCGCCTAAGCTATCGACACAGTTTTGCCATCTTAATGATATTTAATAGCTTGTTTATGCCAGCAGCAAAGAAGACTCAAGAGTGAGTGGTGATGAAATCTCAAAAGGCGTTTTCCACAGCTTGCTGAGAATTGGATATTTTCCCTTGCAAGAAGTGGTCCAAAGCCTGGAAGAAGTGTTAGTCAGTTGGTGCAAGTTCTGGTGAATACAGTGGATGACAGAGTTTCCAAGCCCAGCCTCTGTAGTTTGAGCAGCATTGATTGTGTGACATGTGGTCGAGCGTTATCTTGCAAGACGATTGGCCTGTGTCTAGTGACCAATCTCAGTTGCTTAAGCCAAGCATCCTCATCATTTCATCCAATTGGCCGCAGTAGACATTGCTGTAATCGACTGACCAGGTTTCATGAAACTGTAGTGGACAATACCAGCACTCACCACCACAGACACCATTAGATTTTCTTTCTTAATTATTATTTCAGAGCGTTACAGGGGTACAGACATTTTGGTTACATGAATTGCTTACGTGCCATTTGAGTCAAAGTTTTAAGTATGCCCATCACCAAGATAACGTGCGTTGTACCCATTAGGTGTGGATTTATCCATCCCCTCCTTCCCCCTCCCACCTGCTTGGTTTCCACTGAGTTTTACTACCATGTGTGCACATGAGTGTTGATCGATTAGTTCCAGTTTAATCGTGAGTACGTGTGCTTTATTTGATGAATATTTGGTTTTGGGCTGTGTTTCAGCACTTCATCTTTATCCAGCCATTGTGCTGAATGCTTGCGATTGTCAAAAAGAATCCATTTTTCATCACACATAATGATATGGTGTAGAAATGGTTCCCCTTTATGTCATGACAACAAAGAAAGACAAGCTTCAAGACGATTTCTCTTGTGATGCTTGTTTAATTCATGCAGTATCCATCTATCCAGCTTTTTACCTTGCTGATTTTTTTCAAAGGGTCCAATATTTTTGGAATATAACGTCAAACCTTGCTGCTAAATCACAAATAAATTGAAATGGATTCGCTTCCACTACAGCTTTCAGCTCATCATTATCCACCTTGGTCCCAGGCCACCCACGTGGCTCATTTTTAAGATTAAAATCTCCAAAATGGAACTTCTCA